>JAXQQM020062448.1:0-23617 GCA_034641835.2 Pinus albicaulis | reverse complement strand
AAAAGATATCGGTGTGTTCGCTTATGGTGTTCTGATATTAGGCTAGTTATGAAATGAGTTTTTTTGATTTTTGGTTTTTTAAGTTTGTGAGGGATAAAACTGATCAAAGATGTAAAAATGGATAACAAGAAGTCAGATCAATTGGGCTATGGGGTCAAACAGGTCAAGGAAGCTATGAGATGATGATGCAAGGTTACTGTAGGGCCGATTTGATTCACGGTAGAAGGGATCTTTGGGCAGAATGGAGTAAATGGACATCAAGCTTGCGAAAGACAAGGGATTTCAAGTGTAACTAGTTGATAGCAGACATAAACATGTTATAGCAAGCCATTAATCATGCTAAGTGTAACTATGAGCTAATTTATACACAGAAATCAAACATTCCAGCCATGCATAGAGGTATAAGACCCTCTAACTTCGGGAAATGGCTATCAGACTTTGGGGAAAACACATAAGACAGACTAACAACTCATAAAACTATGCCGGAACGCCTAAACATAGTCTCTAAGTTATTGGGCACTTTGACAAACAAGCTTTCATAGTTTTAGGCAAAGGGCTAGATCGGGACTAGGCCTCCTTGGTTCAACGAGATGATCAACTAATCAGTCAAAGAGAAAGTTTTATGGACAAAACTATGGACAACTTATAGGTAGGCAGGGCACACCATACATCCTACTCAACATACATAGAACTTGTAAATAAAACTTAGCAAACAGTATCCTTAAGTTACTAAAGAGCAGTTAAGAATTCTTTAGTATAACTAAGGAAGAAGAAAACATCAAGCTATGAAGATTCAGGAATTTTGAGGTGCCTCCATGGGAATATCTCAAAATCAATCTCTACTGATCTATAGCAGCAAGAAGCATGTATTATGAATGAAAACTAGAAGACAAAAACATAGCAAGAAACACTATACCACTCTACCATGTCATGGAATCCATCACCAATCCTTCATCATTCATCAAAAGCATCCAAGAGGCAGTCCAAAAATCATAACACAAGTATGTTCTTCAAAGCTCATATGACCAATATATTGATTCTTCTCTCAAGTTCAGCCTCTGTTATACAATGAAACCCATGGAATAATTAGGCTTGAGAAAGGAAAACCTCATGGAGCAACTAGCTATCCTATTGGCCAAGTCAAAATATCTAAACTTGTCCTTGAGGCTTTGCAAAGCCCAAGGCACAAAATATCCCATAAAATATCTAACAAACTGCTAAAAATGGAAAATATATTGACTTTACATCATTTCCCAAGTATAAAAATAGCTTAACGTACATTTGGGAAAAACAGATTTTTGAGGTTCAAAAATTACAAAAATACTTCATATTTATGTCTGAAAAAGGTCCCCTGACTTGCCAGAGGCAATTGGCAGCCTTCTCGATGTCGAAACGAGGCTCATGATAGCTCACTGGAAAGCACTCTGTGTCTAATTTCCGGCGCAACTGAAATCATCTCAATCTGATGCCTAGAAGTTCTCCAAAATTGTACCTGTGTGTAAAAAACCAGGAAATAGCAGACTGCTGATATGGCCGGCAGAATGTGCAAAAAGAGGGCATTTTTCGCCAATTTGAGGGGGCGAATGATCTCCGAATGCTCTGAAAATCGCTGGGGACCTGCTCATATAATTATGGCATCCATCGGTATCATTCTCCTCCCTTGACAAAACCTCAAAATGAAATGGCGAAATTATGAGTTTTTGACCAAAAACCCAAAAAATGCCAAAAAAACAAAAGTTGTCGAAAAAGGCCCAAAATTGGCATGCATGACCCTCAAGGGTCCATAGCAACATGCTCCAAAGATGAGGCCAAAATATCAAGTGCTGATATGCTTTTCCCTTCTTTCCGTGCTAGGCGCTTCCCTTTTGCCTTCTTCAATTTCTCCTGGGCTGCCTTTAGTTTGCGCCGGGCAAACTGATTCAGCTTTTGGAAGTGATGTGTCCTCTTCCTCTGCAGCTCTAAATCTCTATTCGCCCTCTCAAGCTTCATTTCCAAATGTTTGTTAGCTCTTTCAAGCCAAGCCTCTTTGTTTTCTTCAATTTCCTGCTCAAGGAGTGCAGTGAGAGGAAAGGCTTGGAGCTGGGCTTGCTCTTCTGCTCTCTGCTTTTCCAAGGCTCTTTTAAGCCCGATGGTCCTAGGCCTCTTTCACCTAGGCTGGCCTTCCTCCTCCTCCTCATCAAATTCTCCAATGAGCTCTTCTATTCTTGCTTGCGCCTTCTCTGCCTCTTTCTTATACTTAATCGTCCGTGCCTCATGAACAGCTGTGTGCACATTCATTTGTTTGTTTTCAATCTCCAAGAAGTGGTTGAAGTTCCTTGTCTTTTGAAGATCCTCCTCTAATGCCTCAATTTGTCCTTCCTTATGGATTAGGAGATTTTCAAGAAGGTGGGCCTCATTGTTACTGTCATCGCTTTGGATAGGGATGACAGCCAATTCACCTCCATGCTTCGTACTTTCCCCAACTTTGCTTTTACCTTTGAAAGCCAATCTGGCGCTTTTCCTCCTTGGCATGCTAGAAGGTGTCTTTTTGGGAAATTTCCTCTTGCTAGGAACAATCTTTGTCACTGTTAGGGTGGCAGCTTTAGTCCCTCTTTTCCTTGCTGTGCTGAGCTTTGTTACTTTGAGAGGAGGATGCACAACTGATTTACCTTTAACATCTTCCTGAACTTGCTGCCCTTCTTGAGGCTGATGGATATCTTCTTCTGGCTGTTCACTTGGCTGCCCCTGTTCGCCAACATTAGCTTGCTGTTCTTCATCAAGGTTTTGTTCAATTTGTGGCTCAAGAGGTAACTCAACTTCCTACCTAACATGTTGTTCCTCAACTGCTGTCTGCTGCTGTCCCTCAATTTGTACCTGCTGTCCTTCATCACCTATCTGCTGCTGTCCTTCATCACCTATCTGCTGCCGTCCTTCATCATGGACCTGCTGTCCTTCATCATCTATCTGCTGCTGTCCCTCATCATCTAACTGCTGCTGTTTACTACCCTCTCCTTCCTCCTGTTGACTTGGTTGTCCAGCAGTCATTCTGAGCCTTCTAGGAGTGGGTCTACCGGACAAAGGCACTGGGCGATGGACAGGCTGACTAGGAGAAATATGGGCAGGAGGAACAGTGGCAAAATCTGGATGGATGATGAATAAATCCCATAAAACCTCTTTCTTCTCTAGTTGGTATAGGAAGATAATCTTGATCAAAGAATGATGAAAAAGAGAAGGGATTTGCTGAGGTGGGGCCTTCTTTTTGACAGTGGATGCCATTTTCTCTATGCTCTTGAACAAAAAGTAAGGGAGGTTTAATTGCCTGCTTCTAGTAAAGTGCATCAATAAACGGACGTGATAGGCATAAATTCGATCAAACCTCCCTTCACAAGTGAAATATTTCATTATGGATTTCATAAGCAGAGCATAGCTGTCAAGGAGATATGAAAAAGGGAAAATAGCAGTGACAACCTCCCTATGTTCAGGCTTGATGAAAGGTTTGTAATCCTCTAAGTCAAGATGAGCTTGTTTAAACCATTTTTCGCCATGATATGGGATCTTGGTGGCCTTGGACACATACCTTGGAATAATTTTGAAATCAAGACCCGCCACTTGGAAGTGTTTTTCTTTGAATCTTAAGGCGCACAAGTGTGTTAATGGCGAAAAACTCTTGACTTCTTCTATCTTCTGGCAGAAATCAAGGCAGCCTACTTCATGGAAGTTGAAAAGTACAGATAGATGAGCATTAATCTCTTCTGTAGAGATGGGCTCACATCTTTTATGTGGACCGCTCCTGCTGTCTTGCCTTGGAGGCATTTTGACCTGAATATGCTTTGGAAGAGGCAAACTGCCTTCACTGTGTGTAAAATGCCCTGCTGGAGTCAAACTGTGTCAATATGCTTCTTGGACAGATAAACAATGTGATTTGGATGGTTTGCAACAATGTTACTTTGAATACACAACCTCTGCTATCTTAAAACTTTGCCTTCTACCTTTGAATGTACCTCGGCCAGGCAGATTTCTCAATAGGGTACCATATAACAAAGAGAAGACAGACTGCTGGGTAATTTTCTTGTGCACAGTGTTGAGAAATCACTTTTCCTTGTGAATTTGTTAGAGGCCAATCAACACACCTGTATCTATGTCTCCAAGGTAAAATCCAACCATCAAAAACCTGCCCTTCAGAAAGTGTCCTGTTCACCCTTAGTATATCTCTGTCAACAGATTTCTCTAGAAGAGACCATACAGTGAAAGAAAAAAGGAGACCTAGGTTAGGTGAATTATCAGTGCACAGTGTTTAGGAAAATCACCCTTTACTTGTGAATTTAAGATATCAACCACCACATCTATATCTGTGTCTCCAAGGTGAAATTCCCAATCATTAAAATCCTGTTCTTCAGAAAGTGGCTTTCCACCTTGAAAATATTTCAGTCAACAAATTTTCAATAGGAAATAATACAGTGGAAAAGAAGGGCAGACTGTATGAGGCAGGATGTATACAATGTCAAAGTTTCCCTGCTTGGTGATCTTTGGAAGTTAATCACCACATCTTTGTGTCTTGGATCAATATTGTATTTTCCAATTATCCCAAACTTGCCTCGTCTAAGTGCGCCAACAGCCAACCAACTTGCATATGTGAAAACAACCCTTAATGCAATTAAACAGTCACTGGCATAATCCTGAGCCAAGATGACAGATCTTTTCAAAGACTACAAAGTTTTTAGGCAGCAGCTATGTGAGTTTTCCTTTTCAAAACAATCAAGGGCCCCTTATACATGTAACCCTAGCCTTTGTAGAAAAAATTCTTTGTTTCAACCTGACATCTGTTTATCAAACAAGCATGAACACCCAAGGTCAATCAAGCAGCTACACAACGAAAACTGTCTCTGTATGAGGAGCAGAAGCAACCTTACCCTGTGGTTTTTCGACCTATAAACAGCTCTTTGTCAAAAACCCCTTTTTCTGATTGCACTTCACTGTTTTAATGATGTGGCAATGTTTTGAGGACAGTGTGAAAGGTTTCTCTTTAGACCTAAACCTTGTCTCTCTATAACAAAATCTTCCTCTTGCCTTCAACCTATAAATTTCTGCCTGATCAAGAAACGTTTTCCTACTAAACTTCACTGTTTTTATGTATGTCACTTCATTTAAACAAAAACATGCTCATGAAGTTAACCTTGGTGCTTTTATACAGTCAAACTTACAGTTAGAGTAGAGGAAATAGGGTTTTTTAAAAAACTTCGAAAGCTTGAGCAGAAGCTATAAGAATTCCCTCTTTTTTTTAAAATAATGAAGGCTTGTTTCAGTATAGAATACCAGACAACTTTGGAAGAACGTCTTTATTCCCTCTGAAAATCCACTCGAAAATGATCCTTTGAAGAACCGAAAAAAAACAGACACAGTGAAAAAACTGACTTTTATCACTTTGGCAATTTCGCAAATTTCGAATGCAATTTCAAAATACCTCTTGAAATCGATGGAAAATCTTTGGAGGGGAGCTGGAGATAACTCTGGAGGTCTTCAAAGTATGCGCAACACTCTTTCAGAAAAGAACGACGCGCAGTTTACCAATGGTGGCCCTGTCGGGTCGGGCTGTCGGGCGGTCGAGCGCCGTGTACAGGCGCGTCGCGCAACTGTACAGGCGCGTCGCGCTAACACTGACCGCCCGTGTAAACTCACTCCCAGGTGCGTCGCACGGGTTTCCAGGCATGGCACGCGGTCATAAACAGTGCAGTATTCTGAAATTTCGACCCGATCTTCCTTGTTTCGATGCTATGGAGGCACGGAGCTTTTGTTTTAAGTTTGAAAATGAAAAGAACACCCTCCTATTCCACTCTTATGACATTTCAAAAATTTTCAACGGTCACTTTCACCGTCTACTTGTCATGCAAAAAGAACTCACGGTTGGCCCTTTAACACAGCAAGGTCTCTTTGTTCAAACAGTGATCTGCATTTGTTTCAAACTCCCAAACACTGACAATCTATCAAACTGCTTCTTTGTCTATTTATAAACAGGTACACTTTTTTATAATGTCCTTTTGAGAACAAAACTCAAATTGCCTCCCATTACTTGTGATGTATATTCTGAAAGGGAACTTTATATGAAGCAGGAAAAACAGGGCTCTTGAAAAATAGTTATCAGTTCTTCTTAATAATGCAGTGATCTTTCTTTGTAACAGAGCCATCCATAATTTCAAATCTGTCCACTGCTTAGACATTTTAGGTGATATTTTAACAAGGAAAAACCATCAAAACTTGTCAAAAAGCATTTAAAAGCTTTTTTGTTACTTAACAGGAGATGGCCTGTGCTCTTCCAATTTGTTTGGTAATTGCTGCTTCCAGGCGATTTATAAGCTTCTCCCTGGACTGTAAGTGTCATCTTTTGGTTGCATGCTTTCACACTATATTTCTCTATTTACTCAAAAGGAGCTCCCTTAGACTTCTGGGCAGGTGACAGTGGGGTGTTGTTTGACCCTTTCCTTTAAAGAAACTGCTCTTTTTTTTGGTATCAATGCATGCATATTCATATTGTTTCCTGTCTATCATGATGTATTTCTTGAAAGACATTTTCCTATGGGTAATGCATTTTGAAATATAAACACCATCTTTCACCTGTGTACAGACTTTTTCTTTCTTCCTTTGTCTCTTTCCACTGCATCTTAGACCAATCAATCTTCAACAACATCCAATTCTTTGGCCATCTGCTCATAAATGGAGGAGGCCCTTCACTGAGCAAAGTATCTGAAGATTATTTGATAATGCTGCATGACAAGGATTTGCTTGGATTATGATGGTAGGCAAACAACTTAAAAATAACATCAAGACTGGCACCTCTGCTTGCAATCACCACTATGCTTCAGAACAACCCTAGTCAAATTGTCACTGTCTCACTGTACTGCTCTGAGGGGAACTGAGATGTCATCATTTGCTTTAGTCAACTTATGACAATTTATTTGAAAGATAATCTCTGTGACTATGGAGGTCAGTACCTTTTGAAAAAGCAAACACTTTTCTTCTGCCTATGTGATGACCTGATCTGTCGGCATCTCTTCAATTTGGTCTTGTGGGAAAGCAAACTGCCTATGATTAGAATTGTTTTTTACTCCTGATGTGCCTTTTTAAATTTCAACAATTCACATTATTTGAAAGCTTCAAATGACCTCCTTTATTAGACCAAACTCTGTTTTCCTTTAAACTTGCATATTTCAGACTCTATCCCTGTTATGATCATCACTCACATTCATAAAACCTGGAGATATTGTTTCACTGTTTAGTAAAAGGCAAACCTGGACTTTTGCAATCTTAAAAATCAATACTGGCCAGCGCCCTCTGCTTGTGGATGAAGGAGGTGCCCTAACCCTCTGCTTGTAAATGAAGGAGGTTCTGGGCCATGACAATTTACCAGTTTGCTGAGACAGTGGTGTTCTTTTCTTACTGTGATTTTCATGCTGGAAGGAAAAATGCAAGGTCTTGATGAGTGACTTTCTGTTTTGCAGACATATCTCAGGCTCATGATACATTTAGAAGCAATTGTTCCTCTAACTGTAGATTCAAGAATTTTCTCCTGAGATGAAATTGTATTTCCTGTTCTTTGCAGAATCCATAAAACACTGTGAAGCACCTACTAATCAGCTTGAAACTGTGGTTCATGTAGTGCTGAGACCTAGGGATATAAGTGGCGCGACTTAAAGCTGTTTGTCAATTTGATTTGCAGAGTGGGAGGTCAGTCATGGTTGGTCTATAGCAGATGGAGGCTTTTTGGCTTTTTGATGATTGCCAAGGGTAAAATGTCTTAAAGCGCCACTTCCTAACATAGGGGAGACTTTTGAAACAGATTTGGATTTGCTTTTGGAGCTGATGGGCAGACTAGGAGGGCTGAAGCTAGAAAAGATAGTGATAATGGATTTTAATCTTGACAAGGGTGGACTGAAAAGGTAAAAGGGCGAAAAAATTTTTTAGGAGGGTTTTCTAGATGAAAAATTGACATAAGGAAAACAGCTTCTAGAAAACTCAGCTATAGATATAGTCATCACTAACATGTAAAAAATACTGATGGCTAACAGTGGCTCCATTTGGGGAGGGCAGCTCCTTGTCAGGAGGTGTCCAGAATTCAGATTTTTGGCTTATGAAGACCAGTGCCTTATCCATTGGTGCAAAATTTACCCTTCTTTTGATGTTATTTCTAAAAAGTGACAGCATGGTTAACATCAATGATATTTCTACCTACCCCACTATCTTTCCTAACATTTTTTCTTCTCTTTGGCGCATTTGAACTAGCAGCCTTTTGACAATGTATATTTTTCTTTTTGCAAAATGAAACTATCTATTTTTTCTCTTATATCTGCCGGGAGTTCAGATTAAGATGATGAACTCCTTCATTGCTCTACCTATGCTAGATCAACTGTCAAGATTAAGCAGTTTGACAGGATTTCATTCTCTAATCTACAACATGAAATTTAAAAATGATCAAATCAGGATTAGGCAGTCTGATTTGTCATGCATTTGCGGCATAAAAGACAAGCTACACAGAAATGTTATTCTGCAACAAAAGGAAACTAGACAAGCGGGGCTAAGATGTACAATGTGTTTTCCATCCCTCGCTTCTCCCTTTGGTTTTGTTTTAGGCATGTGGAACCAGAATCTCTCCCTAATCTAAACTCTGTGATAAGTCAATCTTACACAATGTTGACTATCTTTGCACTCACTAACTTATCAGCATATAAATTTAAACATGCTCAGCTATGATTAGGCTAGATAGCTGAACAAGACATTGAAGTACTAGTAGCAGCATTTAGACTTGCTCGCTTTCTGAAAGACTGTTTTTTGGAACATGGGGCCTTTGTTCTATCTTCACTTGCCCTCTTTTCTGTTTTTACTGTTTTTGAGTTTCCTATCTTTTACTGTTTTTGACTTTTCCATTTTTTAATATTTCAAACAATGATATGTACAATGAATGAAAGTGTCCCAAACTCAAAAATCTTGGAAATGACGGAATTTAAGCATCTTATCCTCGTAAGGATCTCCTCTCACCCTTGGCCCACTTAACTCCTGAAAAGAAAAATTTGGGAAATTTTCTCTCTCTAACATGACATAGGGATTAATGCAAGAATCTCTAAACAGCCCGGTATCTTCCCTTTGTACCTCTCTGAATATCTGATTTCCACTCTTTTCCTTACTGTATGCTTTCCTCAAGTAATGCATGTATTCTTGGTCATTCTTAAAATAGATAATGACATCATCAAGGTATGCACAGATGCAGAAATTTAAAACTGGGAACATGGCCTTCTGATCAGGAGCTCAGGACCAAGTGTCGTAAAATGGTCAAAAATGAAGGTGCTCAGAACTAGTTTGAACCTGAACGACCGGATAGAGCTCGTCTTCCTGATTCCGGCGCCACGAACGGTTCGAAAAACGGTCGCCGTATGCAGAAGTTATTCAAGTTCAAAGTTTTGTCAATGTCAATTAAAAAGGGCAAATTTGACTTTGGAAAAAAATTTTATTAAAAAAAAAATATTCCACAGAATATTCTGGGAATATTCTGTGGAATATTCCGCAGAATATTCTGGGAAATATTCCATTTGGCAGCCAATGGAAGGGCGCCACGTGGCTAGCCCGGAGGCCGCCACGTGGCCCCAAGACCGAATTTGAAATGGCGCATGGCAAAATTTGTTCCGGGTCGGATGGGATTCGAACCAGCGACCGCAGATGTATTAACCAAGTGTTTTAACCAACGGACCAATGCTCTGTTCGTTGTTTATGTGGCGGACGGGGTTTTATTTAAAGTGTATATTGTGTTGGGCGGGGCCCGAAAGGGGGCCAGCCCCTAAGGGCCAGCCCCCTCTTCATAGCACTGGGGCCCGGGAACCCTGGCCATAACCAGTCGGCGCGCAAGAACGGCGGTCAAAAAACTTTGTATAACGTTATAATATGGTTTGTTATATCATAAACGTTGATTTAATTAAACCGTTTAATATTTATTTCAAACAGTTGTAACTCCGCCATATGAACGGATAACCTCACATTTAATGCCATGCTAACCGCGCGGGAGACTTGGCGGCCTCCGCCATTTTGGGCGCCTCCCGCCTTATTTGGTGGGCTTATCCACAGTTCCTCCACAATTGGTGGAGATTTCCAAGGTGAAACAGGCAGTTTAGTAAATGTGCCATAACTTCTGCTAGGAGAGGCCTTTGAAGACGATTTTTTTTTTGATTTTGGGTGTAGAGAGCATTCTGGAGCTGTTGGAGGTGTCTGCAGAGCCATCAGGGCATTCTATCTGCGAATTTTACAGCGCTTTTGACAGAGAAGCCATCAAGGCCAAGGGGAAAGAGTGCTGCATTGGGCTACCTTCCTCCAATGGAGGTGAATTTGTAGTCTCTTTATACTGATTTGGATATTCTGAGTCTGTTTTAGCAGTCTATTTTCTCATTTGAGGAGTTTATACAGATGTAATTTCATTTGAAGCATTTAATCAAAAGAGGACTGAGCCTAATTAGAGGCTTTTGGACCAGCGGAGGTAGCCCAAGAGAGGGGTGAACCGCTTAAACAAATATCTGTTGTTCATCTGTGTGTTTTGGCTGTTTATTTCCAGATTCTGATAGTTTAAACAGTAAAATTTCATAAGCATGCTTTCCAAAAACAAGTTTATACAGTAATCAAAACTTGTTGTTTTAACTTCAAACCTCTACACACCAATTGCAGAACATATACTCTTGCTTATTCACATTTAAAACAGATCAATGAACACCTTGAATTCAGAAACAAAAGACTTTCATTGATCTTGTTATTTGTGCTTATATTTTATTTCCTTAGACAGAGTCTGTAGAGGGCCAGGTAGCCTCTGGAACTCATCCTCTCTTTAGAGGTGACATGTCCAGTGAATGCCCCTACAGTCCATCTCTGTATGGGAAATAGTTTATTCTCACAATTTCAGATCATTTGAAAATATTTGGAAATGGATACCTTGCACAAATAAACAAGTACATTCCATTTTCAGATCACCTTCATGAACAGATTTCTAATATTAGGTGGTTTTGCAATTTTGAATTTGAAATCTGATCTACCTCCCGCAAACTTGAAAAAATCTTTAAGCTGTCTACTCTGCAAGGGAATCTTATGATCATGACCTGAAATATCATCTTGCAAAAGTACATGATTAAAAGCACTTTTATTTGGTAAACCATGGTCTTGGGTAGAAAAAGCATATTTTCTGTTATAGGGATATGCAGTATTATTTCTAAAATCAAAGCAGACTCTATGGCCATCTGTTTTATCCCTGATTATTTCAGTTTGTTTCAGATTGTTGTGTTTTCTCTTGTCAAAGCTGTTCTTTGAGGGGAAGGTATTGACACAGTAGTTTCCCTTGCTTTTTCTGTAGAAATTGGTATTCTGCATGAGATTTCTGATTTTAGCATTCCTAAGTTCTTCATGAAAAGACAGAATATGAGCCAATTTCAGTAGTTCAGGTATGTTGGGATTGCAACTGTCATCCTTACTCATAAGAAGTTTATCTGGCATTTTCTCAAGATGTTGAGCTGCTGAGGTTATGGTCAAAGTTTCATTCGCAGTAGGAGGATGACATGATGGTAAATCTTTGAGGTATGGTAGAAACATTAAACTCCCTTGCTCCCGGGTTCCAAATAGGTTTATGATGTGTAGGTCTTCTAAAGCTTTTACCCGGAAGAAGTTTCCACAAGTCACTGCTGGTATTTGACCTAAACTAGAGCAATTTGCTTGATAGTACATAAGAGTTTGTGCTTCTTGTTCTAATCCCACTTCAGAAATGGAAAACTTACTTTCCTCAAGACACAACTGTTCATGATCATGGTAGTTTTGAGTGTCTAGTTCATCATAGGGCACCAGGGACAGTTGATGTGGTGGATCTAAGTTTACATCAGTTTCCTCTGACTCTTCTTCCATGTTTTCATCAATATGCATAATGAAAGAGTTCAGGTTGGAATGCAAGGAACACATTGGAATGTTGTCTGGCCTATCTTGACTACTAATCATATATTTCATGTGTGACTCACGGTAGAGTATTCTAGCTTGGCCAAACACAGGAATGGTGGCATATGACATGTCCAGTTGGATATTCCCTTGGATTTTGGCTCCCCAAGATCTGAATAGAAGCATCCCGTACTTGGGAGGAATATCTGCCACTACTGTATCCATGATTAGATGTTTCGCATGTATTTGGGCCAGACTAAAACAAAGGTCTTTGATCAAACCCAGGCATTGGACTCTACTTGAATCAAATGAATATAAGTCTTTGTATGGTCTTGTGATTTCCAAGCCTAATCTTTCCATTACTACCTTCGACATAAGATTATGCGAGGCGCCGGAGTCTAGCATGGCATTATGGAGTATTTGGTCGTGGATGTTTAGGCTAATGTAAAATGGAAGAGTAGCTCCCTCTTGGAATTTTCCATCTACCTTTGGACCAAACAATACTTCAGGAGTGTCATCAGTGAGATTAACAGTGTTTGCATCATTTCCTAGATTCAAGACTTTTAGTACTTGGGATTTATAAGAGTTTTGGGCAATGAGTTCAGTAAGAGGCATGGTGATCTTGATTTTGGTGATTTCGCCTTCAAAGCTAAAAGGCATATGAAGTTTAGATATGTTTGTTTCAGCTTTTTCAACCACGAACCTCTATATGTTCTGAGTTTGTTGACATTGTTTTGGGATTTTGTTGGCCATAGTTGCTTCGGTGACCTTAGTAGAAGTACCAGGAGTATCTGAGAGAGGCCTAGCTTGGGTAACTTTAGCTTTGTTTTGGTCAGTTTTCTCAACCTTAATTTTGTCACTGCTTGATGCTTTCTTGAGGATGGTATCTAGAGCTTTAGCAGTATCTGAGTTACCTTTCTTGGCATTATCTTGGTTTCTTTTGCTTCTAAGGTCATATTGCCTGTGAGCTTCTATAATGGCATTCTGAAAATCTATGGCAGGGTCGTCGGGATCTTCATAGTTGGTCTCATCTTGATCAGGAGAAAAGAACGCTTGTTCCTCTTCTGTGAGGTACACCTCACTCTCATTATCAGACCCTACAAGATTTAAATGATGTTCATCAAGAGGTTCTGAGTCCCTATCATCTTCTTCCACATATTTTTCATTGAATGGTGGCCTAATCTGTTGGTCATTTTCTCTTGGTCTGTTTTGGGGCTGTTCCCTCCTAAAGTTTTGGTTTCGGTTTCTGTTTGGAGGGTTTGGTTGGTTGTCTCTAATAGGCGCCTTTTCATTTATCTTTTCCCACATTTTGGCCATGGATTTGAATAAGTCATCTATTCTGGGATCTAGGGAAGGTGATGAAGTGGGGCCCTCATCCTTATAGGTGACCTTTCTTTTCGATCTAGTCCTAGCTCTTTTTTCAGCTAAGTTGGCGTCTGCTTTTATGGCTATTTGTTGCATTTCCTCTAAGGTAGGGGGATCCTTGTCTCTCAAATGATATGTCATGTCCGGATCGAAACCCTCGGGGAATTTTGCCAAGGCTAGACCAAGTGGGGGTTTGAAATGAGGTGGGAGGGAGTTATATACACTGTTGAACCTAGTACAGTAAGCTTGGACACTTTCCCCATTTTCCCGTTTTAGGTTGTTATATTCCGACAGGATTTGAAATGGGTTTCTTCGGATTTCCCACCTATTTCTGAAGACTTGATGTAGTTCTGGGATATCATGGATACTATTTGGAGCTAAGCTTTTGAACCATGCTTTAGGTTCACCACCAAGACTTTGTGCGAATATTCTCATTCTGACAGTCTCGTCTTGTACCTCTAGGTATTCATAAGCATCAGTCATCCTACTTATATGCTGTTGAGGTGTGGTGGTGTCTTCTCCAGTAAAGTGTGGGATTTTGTCCTGATATTTGTTTGGGAGAGGAGCTAAAGGAGGTGGCAACATCGAAGGTGCGTACTAGGCTTCCATGACTGGAGCTAATGGATGATGTAAAAGATGAGGATTAGTAGGCTGAGATGAGGTGGTTTGAACAGTGGTGGTTTGACCAGGTGTGGCGGATGAACTTGGACTAGTGATCTGGTTTTGAGCAGATCTGGGATGATAGGAGCCAAATTGATAAAGAAGCTGGGAATCAGGGGGAGTAGTGGGTGAAGCTTCTCTAATAGGACTCTGTGGTGGGTTTAGGGATTCAAGATCGTCAAAGTTTATCTTACTATATGATTTGCTCCTGGGAAGAGTTTGTGATGACTCTAGTTCCAAAGGTGAATCTAGTAGGATAGTGCGATGTTTAGGTACAGATCTTGTTCTACGGATGGATCTACCAGTAGCTAGATGGTCAGTTTCAGAAGCTTGCCACAGAATCTTCTCTGGGTCATCTACTATGATAGGGGGATTTGGGTCTGGATGCGATCTGGTTTTGATTCTTCGTGAAGCCAGATTTCAGATCCAGAGTTTAGAGAGAATGGTATTGGTGAATGTTCTGGATGAGTGGTTTTTCTAAAGCTTTACTAAGGTGAAGGATGGTCAAAAATAAAAGGGATGGATTAGTGGAGTCGCCAGGTGGAAATGGGCTGTTTTTGTGAAGATAGCTATGGTCCACCACTAGTAACTAATCTGAGAATGTTTTTGGATTTTCTGAGTTTTATGTGCAGCCTATGGTTTTTTAAAGTATCCTAGACTTGTTTCAACACTTTGCTAGGGTGATGAGAACAAAAAGAGTTTACTCTAAAAAATGGGTCTATGGACTGCTTGCTTGTTTATGGTACCTAAAGGACCAAAGAGTCTATAAGAGTTTGTTGGACTATTATGTACTCAGTGTCCCACCATCTCCCGCTATGTTAGTGAGCGATGGGATAGGTCTAATGGATACTAGCCTGGAGCTTGGTAAAATAGTAAGGCTTACTAGAGTTTAGTGGAGTCGCCAGGTGGATTATCAGTTGTTTTGAGATATACTTGTATGGTCCACCACCAGTACTGTCAAAAACCAATCTAAAGGATTATTTTGGGGTTTTTTGAGTTTTATGTGCCTACAAGGTTTGGAAGAGTTTTCTATAACTAACTCATCATTTTGCTAAGATGGTGAAAAAGCTATTTTCTACCCTTCAGACAATATCTAGATATACTAATCTTGATTGAGACTTCAAGAGTTACTAAGGTGTATTTAGATTGTCACTAACTCAGAAGGTCCTACTGTGAGTGTCACTATGTTAGTGAGCAGTGGGATAAGTCAATCAGATAGTATTCTTTAAGGTCTCTTAAGGTCTAGGGAATCTAAGCTTTTGTTACTCAGAGTCCCACCGTGATCGCCATTATGTTAGGGTCCCGTGATTTGGCCGATTGGTGAGCCAAATGACGATGTAACATCAAACCAAGCTTTGGAGCCCAAGGACCTAGCCTTCCTGGACTCAGAGAGGGCTCTCTCTATATGTGTAAAAGATGTCGGTGTGTTTGCTTATGGTTTTTTGATATTAGGCTAGTTATGAAGTGAGTTTTTTGGTTTTTTAAGTTTGTGAGGGATAAACTGATCAAAGACATAAAACAGGTAACAAGAAGTCAGATTAATTGGGCTATGGGGTCAAACAGGTCAAGGAAGCTATCAGATGATGATGTAAGGCTGCTGTAGGGCCGATTTGATTCACGGTAGAAGGGATCTTTGGGAAAAATGGAGTAAATGGACATCAAGCTTGTGAAAGACAATGGATTTCAAGTGTAACTAGTTGATAGCAGACATAAACATGTTATAGCAAGCCATTAATCATGCTAAATGTAACTATGAGCTAATTAATACATAGAAATCAAACATTCCAGCCATACATAGAAGTATAAGACCCTCTAACTTTGGGAAATGGCTATCAGACTTTGGGGAAAACACATAAGAAGGACTAACAACTCATAAAACTATGCCGGAACGCCTAAACACAGTCTCTAAGTCATTGGGCACTTTGACAAACAAGCTTTCATAGTTTTAGGCAAAGGGCTAGATCGGGACTAGGCCTCCTTGGTTCAACAAGATGATCAACTAATCAGTCAAAGAAAAAGTTTTATGGACAGAACTATGGACAGCTTATAGGTAGGCAGGGCACACCATACATCCTACTCAACATGCATAGAACTTGTAAATAAAACTAGCAAACAGTATCCTTAAGTTACTAAAGAGCAGTTAAGAATTCTTTAGTATAACTAAGGAAGAAGAAAACATCAAGCTATGAAGATTCAGGAATTTTGAGGTGCCTCCATAGGCATATCTCAAAATCAATCTCTACTGATCTATAGCAGCAAGAAGCATGTATTATGAATGAAAACTAGAAGACAAAAACATAGCAAGAAACACTATACCATTCTACCATGTCATGGAATCCATCACCAATCCTTCATCATTCATCAAAAGCATCCAAGAGGCAGTCCAAAAATCATAACACAAGTATGTTATTCAAAGCTCATATGACCAATATATTGATTCTTCTCTCAAGTTCAGCCTCTGATTTACAATGAAACCCATGGAATAAATAGGCTTGAGGGAGTAAAACCTCATGGAGCAACTAGCTATCCCATTGGCCAAGTCAAAATATCTAAACTTGTCCTTGAGGCTTTGCAAAGCCCAAGGCACAAAATATTCCATAAAATATCTAAAAAACTACTAAAAATGGAAATTATATTGACTTTACATCATTTCCCAAGTATAAAAATAGCTAAACGCACATTTGGGAAAAACAGATTTTTGAGGTTCAAAAATTACAAAAATACTTCATATTTATGTCTGAAAAAGGTCCCCTGACTTGCTGGAGGCAATTGGAAGCCTTCCCGGTGTCGAAATGAGGCTCATGATAGCTCGTTTGAAAGCTCTCTATGTCTACTTTCCGGCGCAACTGAAATCATCTCAATCTGATGTCTAGAAGTTCCCCAAAACTGTACCTATGTGCAAAAACCCAGAAAATAGCAGACTGCTGATATGGCGGGCAGAATGTGCAAAAAGAGGGCATTTTTTGCCAATTTGAGGGGGCGAATGATCTCCGAATGCCCTGAAAATCGCTGGGGACCTGCTCATAGAATTATGGCATCCACTGGCATCATCCTTTTCCCTTGAAAAATCCTCAAACTGAAATGGCGCAATTATGAGTTTTCGACTAAAAACCCAAAAAATGCCAAAAAACAAAAAGTTGCCGAAATAGGCCCAAAATTGGCATGCATGACCCTCAAGGGTCCATAGCAACATGCTCCGAAGCTGAGGCAAAAATATCAAGGGCTGATATGATTTTCCCTTCCTTCCGTGCTAGGCGCTTTCCCCTTGCCTTCTTCAATTTTTCTTGAGCTGCCTTTAGTTTGCGTCGGGCAAACTGATTCAGCTTTTGGAAGTGGTGTGTCCTCTTCCTCTGCAGCTCTAAATCTCTATTCTCCCTCTCAAGCTTCATTTCCAAATGTTTGTTAGCTCTTTCAAGCCAAGCCTCTTTGTTTTCCTCAATTTCTTGCTCAAGGAGTGCAGTGAGAGGAAAGGCTTGGAGCTGGGCTTGCTCTTCTGCTCTCTGCTTTTCCAAGGCTCTTTTAAGCCCGATGGTCCTAGGCCTCTTCCGCCTAGGCTGGTCTTCCTCCTCTTCATCATCAAACTCACCAATGAGCTCTTCAATTCTTGCTTGAGCCTTGACTGCCTCTTTCTTATACTTAATCGCCCGTGCCTCATGAACAGCTGTGTGCACATTCATCTGTTTGTTTTCAATCTCCAAAAAGTGGTTGAAATTCCTTGCCCTTTGAAGATCTTGCTCTAATGCCTCAATTTTCCCTTCCTTATGGATTAAGAGATTTTCAAGAAGGCGGGCCTCATTGTCACTGTCATCGCTTTGGATAGGGATGACAGCCAATTCACTTCCATGCTTCGTACTTTCCCCAACTTTGCTTTTACCTTTGAAAGCCAATCTGGCGCTTTTCCTCCTTGGCATACTAGAAGGTGTCTTTTTGGGCAATTTCCTCTTGCTAGGAACAATCTTTGTCGCTGTTAGGGTGGCAGCTTTAGTCCCTCTTTCCCTTGCTGTGCTGAGCTTTGTTACTTTGAGAGGAGGAGTAACAACTGATTTACCTTTGACATCTTTTTGAACTGGCTGCTCTTCTTGAGGCTGCTGGATATCTTCTCCTTGCTGTTCACTTGGCTGCCCCTGTTTTCCAACATTAGCTTGCTGTTCTTCATCAAGGCTTTGTTCAATTTGTGTTTCAAGAGGTGTCTCAACTTCCTGCCTAACATGCTGTTCCTCAACTGCTGTCTACTGCTGTCCCTCAATTTGTACCTGCTGTTCTTCATCATGGACCTGCTATTGTTCCTCATCATGGACCTGCTGTCCTTCATCATCTATCTGCTGATGTCCCTCATCATCTAACTGCTGTTGTTTACTACCCTCTCCTTCCTCCTGTTGACTTGGCTGTCCAGCAGTCATTCTGAGCCTTTTAGGAGTAGGCCTACTGGACAAAGGCACTGGGCGATGGACAGGCTGAGTAGGAGAAATATGGGCAGGAGGAACAATGTCAAAATCTGGATGGCTGATGAATAAATCCCATAAAACCTCTTTCTTCTCTAGCTGGTATAGGAAGATAATCTTGATCAAAGAATGATGAAAAAGAGAAGGGATTTGCTGAGGTGGGGCCTTCTTTTGGACAGTGGATGCCATTTTCTCTATGCTCTTGAACAAAAAGTAAGGGAGGTTTAGTTGCCTGCTTCTAGTAAAGTGCATCAATAAACGGACATGATAGGCATAAATTCGATTAAACCTCCCTTCACAAGTGAAATATTTCATTATGGCTTTCATAAGCGGAGCATAGCTGTCAAGGAGATATGAAAAAGGGAAGATAGCAGTGACAACCTCTCTATGTTCAGGCTTGATGAAAGGTTTGTAATCCTCTAAGTCAAGATGAGCTTGTTTAAACCATTTTTCGCCATGATACGAGATCTTGGTGGCCTTGGACACATACCTTGGAGAAATTTTGAAATCAAGACCCGCCACTTGGAAGTGTTTTTCTTTGAATCTCAGGGCGCACAAGTGTGTTAATGGCGAAAAACTCTTGACTTCTTCTATCTTCTGGGAGAAATCAAGGCAGCCTACTTCATGGAAGTTGAAAAGTACAGATGGATGAGCATTAATCTCTTCTGTAGAGATGGGCTCATATCTTTTATGTGGACCGCTCCTGTTGTCTTGCCTTGGAGGCATTTTGACCTGAATATGCTTTGGAAGAGGCAAACTGCCTTCACTGTGTGTAAAATGCCTTGCTGGAGTTAAACTGTGTCAATATGCTGCTTGGACAAATAAACAATGTGATTTGGATGGTTTGCAACAATGTTACTTTGAATACATAACCTCTGCTATCTTAAAACTTAGCCTTCTACCTTTGAATGTACCTCAGCCAGGCAGATTTCTCAATAGGGTACCATATAACAAAGAGAAGACAGACTGCTGGGAAATTTTCCTGTGCACAGTGTTAAAAAGTCACCTTTTCTTGTGAATTTTTCAGAGGTCAATCAACACACCTACATCTCTGTCTTCAATGTAAAATTCAATCATCAAAAACATGCCCTTCAGAAAGTGGCTTGTTTCACCCTTAGAATATCTCTGTCAACAGATTTCTCTAGAAGAGATCATACAGTGAAAGAAAAAAGGAGACCTAAGTTAGGTGAATTATCAGTGCACAATGTTTAGGAAAATCACCCTTTACATGTGAATTTAAGAGATCAACCACCACATCTATATCTCTGTCTCCAATGTTAAAATTCAACCATTAAAACCCTGCTCTTCAGAAAGTGGCCCTACACCTTAAAAATATCTCAGTCAACACTTCTTAGTATGATACAGTATAGTGGAATAACGGACAGACTGCATGAGGCAGGATGTATACAGTGTCAAATTCACCCTGTTCTATGAATTTTTAGATGTCAAGCAATACTCCTGTATCTCTTCCTCAAGGTAGAATTTCAAGGATTAACCACCTGTTCTTCTTGGAGTGCAAATAAAACAACAAACTTATGGACATGCAGTCAAACTTCTGTGTAGGTATACAATCAAATTTTACTGCTCTGAACAAGGTGACAGAGTTTGAAAAATGCTTCAAAAAGTTTCAACAAGGCTTGCAAGGGTTTTTACTTTGCAGAATAGGCAAGACCTCTTACCCGTATAACACCTCTGGTTATGTTAAAGAAACCTTCACTTTAGATGGATAACAGCTTGTTAATAAGCTTTGAAAAACACAAAGCAGTCAACCAACTTGCATATGTGAAAACAACCCCTTTTATGAGTGCAATTCACTGTTTTTAATAATGTGGTAATGTCTTGAGGACAGTGTGAACTGTTTCTCTTTAGAGCTAAACCCTGTCTCTATAACAAAATCTTCGTCTGCAGCTTCAACCTATAAATTTATGCCTAATCAAGAAACTTTTTCCCACTAAACCTCACTGTTTCTTTGTGTATGTCACTTCATTTAAATAAAAACATGCTCATGAAGTTAACCTTGGTGTGTTTATACAGTCAAATTTACAGTTTCGAGTAGAGGTAATCGGGTTTTAAAGCTCTAAAAGTTTGAAAAAAGGCTGTAGGAGTTTGCTCTTCAGAAAGTAATCAGGGTTTCTTTCAATGTGGAAATATCAGTCATTTTGGAGGAATATCTCTATACCCTCTGAAAAACTATTTGAAAATGATCCTTTGAAGAATAGAAAATAGTCACAGAATATCCAATGAACACTGCCTTTCGGTGGTTGAGTAGGGTATTGGCAATTTCAAAAATTTCAAAGGTAAATTTCAAAATACCTCTTTGAAATTGATGGAAGATCCTTGGAGAGAGCTGGAGATAACTTTGGAGGTCCTTAATTATGCGCGGCACTCTTTCAGGACAGCACGGCGCGCAAGGAAAAACCACCCAGGTGGCCTGTCGGGTCGGGCTGTTGGGCGGTCGGGCGTCGTGTACAGGCGCGTCGCGCAACTGTACAGGCGCGTCGCGCCAACACTGACCGCCCGTGTAAAAATGTTCCCAGGCGCGTCGTGCGAAATGGCAGGCACGTCGCTCGGCTATAGACAGGGCAAATTACTGCAATTTGACCTGAAACCTTGTTTTGATGCCAAGTGAGGTACAGAGCTCCGTTTGACAAATGAAAATGAAAAATCACGCTCGATCTTCACTCCTTAATATATCATTTCAACTTCTTAACGGTCACTTTGTCTTTTAAAGGTAAAGTGGAATTCTTGTTTGGCTTTTGCAAGGTTTCCACGATCCTTTTGACACTTTAACATCGAACTTGAAACTTTGAAAAATATTTCCATATCTTCACAATTTCTGCCACTATTTCTAATGATGCGGGTGATATTTATGAGGCAAGGTAACCCTTCTTTTAAAACTGTCAAGAGAAAACCTGAGTTCTGACTTGTTTCTGAGAGGACAGGATTTTGTAAACTTGTTTTGACAGTCTCAGTTTTTTTAACAGCTGTCTCAACCTTTTCTCTAATGCAGGCGTCCAGATTGCTGACTTAATTTGGATTTGGTTATGGTTTTTTGATTTCAGGAAGGCGCCCCTTTTTTTCCAAAATAATTTACTGCCTGTAGGTACATTACCTATGATATATCTGCCCTTTTTGAATAATGAGAAAGCTGCATTTGTTTCAAACTCCCAAAACACTGATAATCTATCAAAACCACTTCTTTGTCTATTCATGACTGGTATGCCTATTCACCATGTCCATCATGGGTATATATCTGAAAATATAAGCTTGTGAAACAGGAAAAACAGGGTTCTTTGATACACAGCTATCATTTTGCTTTGACCAGTGTATTGACCTTTTTGTAATACAATAATTCCATAGCTCACCTCTTTTCACTGTTTTACTTTCTTGGTGATATTTTAAAAGAGAAAACCACACAAGGTCTGTTGAAGGGCTTTGAAAGCCATTTTGTCATTTTTTAAAAGGAGATGGTCTGTCTTCTACCAATTTGTTTGATAATTGCTGTTTCCAGGCGATTTATGAGCTTCTCCCTGGACTGTAAGTGCCATCTTTTGGGTTGCATGCTTTCTCACTATATTTCTCTGTTTACTCAAAAGGAGTTCCCTTTAAACTTCTTGGCATGTGACAGTGAGGTGACTGTGTGGCCTCTTCCCCTAAGAAAACTGCCCTTTTTGGTATCAATGCATACATATTCATATTGTTTCATGTTCATCATGATGTATTTCTTGAAAGACATTTTCCTATGTGTAATGCATTTTGAAATATAAACACCATCTTTCACCTGTGTACAGTCTTCTATTTACTTCCTTTGTATCCTTCCACTGCACCTTTTGACCAAATCAGTTTTCAACAACATGCAATGCTTTGGCCATCTGCTCATAAATGGAGGAGGCCTTTCACTGAGCAAAGTATCTGGAGATTATTTGATAATGATGCATGACGAGGATTTGCTTGGATTATGATGGTAAGAAACCAACTTTAAAAAGAACATCAATATTGTCACCTCTGCTTGCAATCACCACTATGCTTCAGAAAAACCCTAGTCAAAATGTCATTGTCTCACTGTACTGCTCTGAGGGTGACTGAAATGTCATCATTTGTTTTGGTCATCTCATGACAAATTATTTGAAGGATAGTCTCTGTGACTATGGAGGTCAGTGCCTTTTGAAAAACAAAACACCTTTCCTTCTGCCTGTGTAATGACATGTTTTGTCAGCACCTCTTCAATTTGATCTTGTGGACCAGCAGGCTGCTTATGATTGGAATTTTTGCTAATGACCTGCCTTTCTAAAGTTTAACAATTCACATAATTTGAAAAATTCAAATGACCTCCTTTATCAGACCAAACTCTGTTTTCCTTTAAACTTGCATACTTCAGACTCAATCCCTGTTATGATCATCACTCACTCAGAAAACCTGGAGTTGTTGTTTCACTTTTCAGTAAAAGGCAAACCTGGGCTTCTGCAATCCTTTAAGTAAATACTGGCCAGCACCCTCTACTTGTAGATGAAGGAGGCACCCTAACCCTCTGCTTGTAAATGAAGGAGGTTCTGGGCCATGACCATTTACCAGTTTGCTGCGACAGTGGTGTCCTTTTCTTACTGTGATTTTCATACTGGAAGGAAAACTGCAAGGTCTTGATGATTGACTTTTTGTTTTGCAGACATATCTCAGGCTCATGATACATTTAGAAGCAGCTGTTCCTCTAAGTGTAGATTCAAGAATTTTCTCCTGAGATGAGGTTATATTTCCTGTTATTTGCAAAATCCATAAAACACTGTGAAACACCTAATAATCAGCTCGAGACTGTGGTTTGTGCAGTGCTGAGACCTAGGGGTGTAAGTGGCGCGACTTAGAGCTGTTTTCAATTTCATTTGTAGAGTGGGAAGTCAGTCATGGTTGGTCTGTAGCAGATGGAGGCTTTTTTGGTTTTTGATGATTGCCAAGGGTAAAATGCCTTAAAGCGCCACTTCCTAACATAGGGGATACTTTTGAAACAGATTTGGATTTTCCTTTTAAAGCTGATGGGAAGACCAGTAGGGCTGAAGCTAGATAGGATAGGGATAATGAGGTTTTGATTTTGACATGGGTGGACCGAAAAGTAGAAAGGCGAAAAAAAATTTAGGAGGGTTTTCTAGATGACATATTGACATAAGGAAATCAGTTTCTAGAAAACTCAGCTGTAGATATAGTTATCAATAACATGTAAAAAATACTGATGGCTAACAATA
>JAXQQM020084979.1:0-27570 GCA_034641835.2 Pinus albicaulis | reverse complement strand
TAACTGATATTTAATTTGTAGAAAATAAACTAATACTAAACCATACACTCATGATTCAATCCCTCACCATCAGTCCAGCTGTGGCTTTCGGAGGCAACTGAAGATGTCATGCATGATTTAATATATCTAAATTTGCGGAAAAGAAACTAATATTAAACTACACATTTCATAATGCAATCCCTCACCATCAGTCCAGCTGTGGCTTTCGGAGGCAACTGAAGATGCTATGAGCAGCTTAATATATCTAAATTTGCAGAAAAGAAACTAATACTAAACTACACATTTCATAATGCAGTCCCTCACCATCAGTCTAGCTGTGGCTTTCAGAGGCAACTGAAGACGCTATGAGCAGCTTAGTATATCTAAATTTAACTACTGAATCAGATAAGCAAAACTGAAATGTACAAAGCAAGACTGAAGTTAAACAAAAGCTATGAAAAGAAAACTAGCAGCAGGACAATGTTAGTTTCATGTCATTAGTCAAAATGCTATAAAAATGCTATAAAAATGACCGGGCTGTCTACCTAAAACCTGCACAAGAAAACTGATCAGTGATTAACAATCATAAAAACATGAAAGACAGAAATGAAATGGAGATTATGGAAATGTATAAACAGAAATGAAACAACTACAAAGTATGAACATGTGATGGATTATGATACAATGACTTTTAAAAGAAATGAAATGAGAAATGTACACTAATACACAAAACCTTAGCTGAGCAGGGGCCCTCTACACAGCTTTGGTAACGATCCTCAAACACGAATTAAGTTGAAAAAACGAGTCTTCTCATATTAACAAGCAGTTCATTACAGAATGGTAGTGTTACGGCTCAAGGACAGCGTAATCACTACAAAGCAAACTAACAGATAACAGAGTTTATTCACGAACATCAACAATCAACTAACAACTCACAACTTAACAACTAACTTTATGTGCGTATGCAAACGCTCTATATATAACAACAAATATGCTCTAAAGTTAACAATGGCGAGAGACAGTGAATCCTCGTCCGATATAGGAAGTGTAGGTTGAAGTGGATCTCTGGTGGATCTTGATTAGGCTGAGCCTGCACAGTGTCAGGCTTAACCTCAGCAGCTTAGAAACGTTTAGTGTGGATGATTTATGTGCTACACAGTAGTCAGGCCAGCGACTCCATAGTTGACTCCATGTGGACATATGACATGGGCTTCTTTTGGAAAAAGTTTACTGAATAATAAGATACGATATGTCAAGTATTCTAGCCTTCTGGCATTGTTTTACTGTAGATACTGGCATAGAATTCTAAAAATAGTTCTGAAAGTTGTGGCAGCAAAGCTGGAAGGTGGCAGAGATTCATGTTAGGATAGATAAGCTAGGCCAGCGAGGTATTCAAAATATAATTAAAATAACAGTTGGTATCTAACATGTGATAATTGGGTTTCGTTGAGTAGGTATGGAAAAATGTATGGAAAAGATGAAAATTCGGGACTCAACATACCCCCACTGTGAAGGTGTTGCATGTCCTCATGCAACCAAAATTTTGATACTCTCTGTTCAGTTCATGTGCCTTGATACTTCAGCCAGCACATCCAATCCCCTTCTCTTCTTCTTTGGTATTGCCATCATTCTGGGTTTCTTCATTAAGCACCTAAATTTGATATTCACAAGTGCTCTGCTCAATCTCTGGCATTTCCTTTTCAATTTCTTATTCTTCTTTTGCCAAATTCCCAAATGTAACATAGTATTATCATGTATGATCTTGTCCAGTTTGCCTTGTTTTCGTCTTCAACTTTCATTTTGGCTCGACTAAAGACCATTAAAATTCTGTTCATGTTAACTAAATCATCATAAAATGTGTGTAGAGATTCTGGAATGGAAAGCAGGTACCTGAGACCTGTGTTGCACCTCAGGATTCCTGCTGTAGTCCATATATACCCTCCACATGGGATCTACTCGGTGTGTCATTTCATTGGTGTCTAAAAATGTAGGAAATTGTCATTCAAAAATCTGCAGGAGGATTTATCCAGCTCTATGAAAATAGATGGGAAGTATGCTCATTATACGATTGGGAATAAGAAATCAGACTACTAACTGGCTGAAGACTGAGTCAGTTGGAAGCATTCAAATGTCTCCTCACCCAAATCAATAAAATGAGGACCCTTAATTTGTGTTTTTCTCAATTTCCCCTTAAGCCTGCTGCTTCTCCTCACATGCTGTGGTACACTGTCCTTTTGTTCTTGTTTTCCTTTCTCTGCCTTCTTGGATATAGATGACTGTTTTTGAAGATAAACTAATCTTTCGGATAGTATTTGATGATCTTCTTCTTCAGAAGAAGAAGTTTTATGTACAGCCTCAATAGTTTCTTTCGCTTTTGGTATTATTGGCTTCTTAGCCTTGATTTCCTTCTTCTTCCTTTTTACCAATCTCTCTTCCCTATCAGTTTTTTTCATAGTAGTAGTAGAAGTATTTTGGATTTCATCTATTGTTCTTTTCCTTCTACTTCTTCTTGCTGTGCTAGCTACGGGAATTTCCTGAGTATGAGTAATTTGGGTTTCAACATTCATTCTTTTTCTTCTACTCCTTCTAATTGAACTACCTTCAGGAATTTCCTGAGGTTCTTCAAAGAAGTTTCTAACTAGGAATTGTTCCCATGTATCTTTTCTTTCCTTTAGCTCCTTTTCAATCAGAATTTTTATAAGGCCGTGGTGATAAAGATGGGGCTCTACATCTCCCAAGTGTTTTTGAACAGTCACAGCCATTTTCTTTAAGCTATTGAATAGAAAATAAGGGAGATTGAGAGTTTGGTTTTCAAGAAAATTCATCAATAGCCTAGTATGGTACATGTACATAGACCCAAAACGGCCTTCACATGTAATGAATTTCTGAACAATTAACAGTAAAGTGGCCCATTCTTCTTTTATTGCATGCACAGGGATTCCTCTTTTAAAAACAGTGATATCCATACCTTGATTTCGTAGAATTGTTCTCCATGCCTCATCACTGATGTTTTTATTTTTGAACCAACGTTCTCCCTCCTGAAGAAGTTCTGTGGCTGTTGCTATTGATGCTTCATTGACCGAAAACTTGAGGTCTCCAATTTCTGCTTCCGAGCCATCAAATGACCTTGCAAACGCTTTTGTAACTTCTTTGTGGTAACCTCTGAATTTCTGAATAAAACGCAGCCATTTAGCTTTCTTCAATATCTCTTTTGCTTGTGGATATCCCTCTATAAACTTTGGTCCTTCCGGCTCTGCCCTTAGCAACTTACCCATTTCACTTTTCTGTGCTTCACTAATTTGCCTCTGTGAGGGTTTAAGTGGAAATGGAACGATGGAATACACAGGATCAAACACAATGACTGTGGGGATGTATCATAAAATGAGAATGAGTACCATAAACAGAATGGAGTAAGACTGTGGGTGGATATACGGAAGTGAGAATGAGCAAAAGGAACGAAATGGAGTGAAACAGGGAGTGAGAATGAGTAGAGTGGGGTTTCATAAACACGACAGAGACACGACAAAGAGGTTAACAAAGTATAATGCATTCGGCCGCGTTTTGAATTTTGGTGGCTGTGTAATAAATATAAACACGTTTCAATCAACGGTTATGAAGTTATGCGGCTTGTAAGAGTCCTTTGTCAACTCAAATACGTCTCATTATCTCAGTGGGATATTGGAACATGAGTGAGAATTGGAATTTCAATGATGAAACCGTTTATGAATGAATGCAAGAGGATAACATGGAGATCGTGACAGGTTACGGAACTGTCAATATAATCATTGCGCGTAATGGGTAGAGCTCATGGTTTAAAACTATATAAAAATGTGTTTTTCAATACTATTTGAAATAAACTTTATTCATACCTTTGGAATCCTTGCTTTTGCCCTTGGTCTTCAACTGATTGATCTCCATTGGTGTCTTGAATGTTCCATTGATCCTCTCCCCTACATTTTATTTCATAATTATGGAAATAACAACTAACTGTACATTCTCTTTGAAAGCAGAGTAGTAGCTGCGGAATCTGCTTCTGGCTGCGGAAACTGGAGTCAGCTGCGGAAACAGATGTCAGCTGCGGAAACTGACACAACTATTACTTGGTTGAATAGAAATGAACAAATGACAGATGACCAGGTGGAAATGGTCATAAAAAAGATTTTTATTGATGGAATGGATGAAATGAAGTGGAATGAAATGAAATGAAATGAAATGAAATGAAATGAAAGACAGATTTTTTTTGGAAAATATAGAGTGTCAGGTGTCCCTGATTTTCACCCCATATTTTCTGTATAAGACTGCCAATCAATGATTGGTTTTCAGGCTTATACCATTTTTTTTTTTTTTTTTTTTAACTTGAAAAACAAAAGCTAGGCTGGTGGAGAAGAAGAATTCTTCTGTACCAGCCTGATTGCAGAACTTTCTTGAAACAACTTGACGAAATCCTCTTTAGAGAGTGGCTTATGATAAACTTTCAATCTATGGCCATTCACTATAAGAGGAGTTTGAAACTCATCAATGGTCTTGATTCTTACAGCTCCATTGTTAAAGATCTTGTCAATCTCATATGGCCCAAGCCAATGAGTCTGAAATTTCCCTTGAAAATATTTAAACTTGGAGTCAAATAACAATGGCCAATCTCCTTCTTGAAACTTCTTCTCTTTGATATATTTGTCATGCCACTTAGTTCTTTGATATTGAACTAGATCGGTTCTTAGAATTGCTTCTTGTCTGATCTCATCTAGCTCATTCAATTGCTCCATTCTATGCTTTTGGGCTTCTGATAAGTCCATTCCCAACTGAACTGCTATCTTGGAGGTCTTGACTTGGAACTCAATGGGGAGCAAGACTTCTTTCCCATAAACAAGTTCATAGGGAGAATGTCCTGTTGTATTCCTCCATGTAGTTCTGTAGGCCCACAAGGCTTCTGGAAGCCTATCTGCCCAATCTCTTCTATGTAGATGAACAGTTTTGGTGATGATACTTTCAAGAACTTTGTTTGTGGACTCCACTTGACCATTTGCTTGTGGATGGTAAGGAGTAGATCTTCTGTGCTTGATTTTGTATTCTTCCATCAACTTCTCCATCAAATTTGATGTGAATTGGCTCCCCTGATCTGTTACAATTTCTCTTGGAACACCAAAGCGAGTAAAAATATCCTCATAAAGAAAATGAACAACTGAATTTTCAGTAGCAGATACTAATGGTTTAGCTTCTACCCATTTAGTAACATAATCGGTGCAAACCAATATATACTTCTTTTGCTTCGATGGTGGATTAATTGGTCCAATGAAATCTAAAGCCCATTTTTCAAAGGGTTCAATGAGTACCTGTGTTTGCAATGGCATTTCATTTGAAAGGGTAGGTTTCCCTACTCTTTGGCAGCTGTCACACCTTTTGACATATTGTTTTGCATCTTTGAAGAGGAAAGGCCAATAATATCCCAAAGAAAGGATTTTATAGGCCGTCCTTTTGTCTGCAAAGTGTCTGCCGCATGGTTCATCATGACATGCCTTAAGAATATCAGGCATTTCATCTTCCCTGACACATCTTCTGATCACAAGATCTGGCCTTGTTTTAAACAATTCGTTAGAAATCCATGAATATTTTGAACTCTCCTGAATAATTTTTCGTTTTTCTCTTGGAAATAAATGTGAAGGTAGTTTCCCTGTAACCAAATAGTTAGCAATATCTGCATACCAAGGGGTCTTAATAGTTACTGCAAACAAGTATTCATCGGGAAATTTATCTTCTACAGGAGAATCTTCTTTAGTATTCTGAATCCTAGACAAGAAATCAGCTACTGTATTCTGTTTTCCTGGTCTATCCAACACAGTAATATTGAATTCTTGCAAAAGTAAAAGCCATCTTGTTACTCTGCCATTAGTAACAGGTTTGTTCATTAAATATCTAATTGCAGAATGGTCAGTATGAATAAAAGTTTCATAGCCTGTTATGTAATGTCTAAACTTATTAATTGCATGAACAACGGCTAAGAACTCTTTTTCAGTCACAGTATAGTTCAACTCTGTGGGAGTCAAATTTTTACTGGTGTAATAAATGGCATAAGGAATTAAATCTTTTTGACCCAACACAGCTCCAAGAGCTGTATCTGAAGCATCTGTAGAAATATGGAAAGGAAGTTTCCAATTTGGTCCTCTCAAGATAGGTGCTTCGGATATTCTTGTTTTCAAAGTTTCAAAAGCTGATTGACAATCAGGATCCCATTTAAATTCACAGTCTTTTGTAAGCAATTTGAAGAGTGGAGATGCTATTTTAGTGAAGTTTTCTATAAATCTTCTATAGTAACCAGTAAATCCTAGAAAACTTCTAACATCTCTTTGACAATTTGGAATAGGCAACTTGGAGATGACTTCAACTTTTGATCTATCAACCTTAATCCCATCTCCTGAAATATGATGTCCTAAAACAATCCCTTCAGTAAACATCATAAAGCATTTTTCATGGCTTAATGAAAGGTTTGTTTCTTTACATATTATGAGAACTTTTTCCAAATTTTCTAATGCCTCTTCAAATGAATTACCATAAACTGTAAAATCATCCATATAAACCTCTACACAATCATGAATTAGATCAGAAAAAATTCCTAGTCTTGCTCTTTGGAATGTTGCTGGTGCATTACATAACCCAAAAGGAAGCACTCGGTAGGCAAAAGTTCCCCATGGACAAGTAAATGTGGTCTTATCTTGATCTTCGGGTGCTACCTGAATTTGATTATAGCCACTAAAACCATCCAAAAATGAAAATTACTTTTTACCTGCTAATGTATCTAATACCTGATCAATAAAAGGCAAAGGAAAGTGATCCTTCAAAGTTGCTTTGTTCAATTCCCTGTAATCAATGCATACCCTCCATTTACCATTCTTTTTAGGTACTATAGCCAAAGGAGAAATCCATCGGCTATCTGAAATTGGATAAATGAAGTTTACATTGAGTAGTTTTTGGAGCTCTTCTTTCACTATCTCCCTAAGATTTCGATTCATCCTTCTTTGAGGTTGTCTGATTGGTCTACTGTTTTCCTCAATATAGATATGATGGATGCAAGTCTTAGGATCAATACCCTTCATGTCAGTATACTCCCATGCAAATGCAGTAGAATGTTTTTGCAAGATTTTGGTTAGTTCTTCTTGTTGTGATTTCTCCAAATGTTTGTTGATATTCAATGTTTTTTCTGGAAAAATCTCAATAGCAGAATTACCAAACTCTTCCATAGAGTAAAAAGACATTTGTCTTGATGATAAATATTCTATGTCAGATTCCAACTGAAATTGTGTGGGGTCATATTCTGAAGATGTCTCAAAATTTTCTAATGTGTTTAGAATTTGACTATCCTCACTAATTTCAGAAATGGTAAAGACAGGTTGTATAGTGTTCTCATCATCGACCCATTCATTGTCTCCTATTTCTGTGATTGCTCTTGCTGGAGGATACAAATTGAATTTCTTTGTTGAATTACCATTAGAAATGTACATGTCTCCAGATCTACAACTAATAAAAGCATCAGCTGTGGCCAGCCAAGGTCTTCCTAAGATAATTGGATGTCCTCCTAGATTACTTTTAGGAGTCAAAATCATAAAGTCTACTGGATATTCCCAAGAATCTAAGGAGACTGAAATATCTTCTAATACACCATCTGGTTTAATAACCGATCGATCTGCAAGTTGCAATAAAGTAGGTGTAAAGAGAAGGTTAGGAAGTTTTAACTGTTCCATAGTCTGTCTACTCATAATGTTGATAGCAGCCCCTAAGTCAATCAATGTGTTTGGAATTTCTATCCCATTTATATGTGTCTTGACAATTGGACTTCCTGGATCTACATACTTCTACATGGTAATTTTTCCCATCATAATGTCTGCAATCTTTCCTACCAGGTGGATTCTTCTTGTGTCTTTTAGTTTCCTTCCTGGTCTTTTGAAACTCAACTCCTTTATGGTTTTTGCTAAAATAGGAATTTCTCGAATGGCTTGTAGCAATGGAATCTTGATACAAACATTCTTCAATTCATCTAGAAAGTCATAGTTAGGCAACAAGATTTGTTTTTCCACCCCCTTGTCAATTTGTAGTCTTTCCGGAAAAGGAGGTGTAGATGAAGATACGGGTTGCTCAACTATAGGAGTTGTGGATGTTAGCTTTTCTTTTTCTTTTTGAATTTTTGAATTTTGAAGAGATTCTTCCTCAGAACCCTTATTGACTTGAAGAGAGTCCTCCTCAGAGGTATCTTGCTCTTGAATGTCTATAGAAGGTTTTTCTAAAACTCTACCAGATCTGAGTTGTACATCGTTGGGAGGAACAATCATATAGGTAGGAAATTGTTGTCCTTCTACCATATAAGTAGTTTGAGGATTCTTATTGTTAGGATTTGGCAATGGCTGAGCTGGAAGTTGATTTGTCTTCTGTTGGTATGGGAGCATGAGCTGAGGATTTGTATTTTGTTGAGAAGGTTGTTGTTGTGGAAATGGCAATGAAAGTTGTGGATTTGGGCTTGGAAATTGTGGAGCTTGTTGATTTTGAAAATATGGAGGATATTGATAAAATTGAGCAAATCTCCCATAAGGATTTTGCATCCCTTGTACCCATGGCTGATATGAATTTTGATGTTGAGGCCAAGGTTGTTGCCAAGGATTCCAATTTGGTGGGGTTTGAAAATTCATAGGGTTGTTAAACCCTTGAGTTTGTTGTCCCTGCCAAGGTCTTCTTGCAACAAAACAGAGAGATTCTACTGAATTTGGGTCTTCTTGAAAAACAGCTTTGAGTCCAGGAATTGAAGGAAAATCCTTGATCTCATGATTCTCTAAGCAAATCATACATGTTTCTACAACTTTTGCATCCAAGGGACATTCCCTTAAAGCATGTTTCTTCCTACATTTTGGACAAAAGATGGCTAAAGCATCTGTTTCTGCTTTCTGCTTGTTTTGGATTTTAAGGGTGTCTAGTTGTTCACTAAGGCTCCCTAAGATATCAGTTTTGAACTCATCAAGCATATTACCAATCTCTGCCCTGCTTACTGATCCAGTTGCAGATTTGTTAGCCCTAATAAGAGAAGAATCCCTAGGCCCTTTTCCAGTTTTAGATCTTCCCCTTGAGAATTGGATACATAGTTCTGTTATATCATGAAATGGGAGTTGAGAAATGTCTCCTTTACCCATCATGTTTAAAATGTCTATCCATTCATCTCTAATGGATTTTAATAGGAGGGATTTCAAGGTTTCATTATCTAAGTTGCTCATCTTTGCTCTTTTCAAGTTGTATTGAAATCTTTCAATTAAGTCTTCCAAATTTTCATCTTCTTTTTGCATCATTTTGAATACCTCATCCTTGTGATTGGTAGGCATACAATAGTCCAAGTATCTATCCAAAAAATTTTGTTTCATATCATTCCAAGTCCTAATAGATTGAGTGGCTAATCCCATGAACCATTTCAAAGTAGATCCCTTCAATGTTGAAGGAAACAGTTTGAGTTTTTGAGAATCTTCCATATAGTCATAAGTTCGGCACACTACTTCAAACTCAAACAGAAATGTTTCAGGATCTTCACTTCGCAATCCATAAAAGTTAGGGAGAACAGATGGTGAGATATTTTTCATTTTTGCATGAGTTTCCTCATCAACTATAGGGAATCCAAGCAAATTGTCCCTATTTCTACCATCATTTCCTTCACCATTATTATCTCCATTATCTCCTCCTCTTCTACCTCCACCTCTATTTATTACTTCCTCTGCCATGATAGTTTCTTTAGAGTCCTTATAGTCCTCTAGTTCTTCTACCAAGGAAGGATGAGAGAAAGTCTCTTTGTTTTCTAAGTGGTTTTAGTAGGTGGTATAGGAGAATCCTCTAATTCAGCTGTTCCTTGACTTCCAAAAATATTAAGGCTAGGGGTAGATGGTGGTGAATCTGGTCTATGCCTTGAAGAAGATGGAGTTATGAAAATCGAACTCTTGGCTTTAGCTATAAACCTTCCCCTAGAATCTCTTGCTCTATGCATGTCATTTTTTATTTTTTTTATTTTTAAAAAGTTGGGCTAATAATTCTCTTTCTGATCTTCCAGGTCACACTAGGTGCAAGAAGAGAGCATACTTAAGAAATTACTAAACCAATAACTCTCTTTTTCTGATCCTCCAGATCACACTAGGTGCAAGAGGAGAGCATACTTCAAGAAGTTATCAAGTTTTCCCTTCTTTTATGATTTTATGTTTTTTTTTTTAGAAATTGGCTACCTAGTTACACTTCCCCGGCAACGGCGCCAAAATGTTTGGTCAATTTAGTGTGTCCTAAATTGCTGCATTTAATTTGTCAATCCAGGAATCGTAAGCTGATGAAGTGCGGCGCACTATATGTGCAAGATAACCTATTTCTTAACTTTTGTCGTTTTTGGTCTTTCTAAGGTGAAATGGAAATTCTAAAATGAAAAACAAGTTTGGTTATATTTGTTCAAGGAAGTGATATCCCCTATAATGATTTACCAACTTGAAAATTTAAAAGCAAATTGAAAATTACAATGACAAGACTTGAAAAGAAAGTAAAAGTGTACTGCTGAAATGAAAAGATGCTGCTAATCTAATGAATCAAAACAGTAAACTAGTGAACATGAAAACCAAACTATTCTTGCTGCCAACTAAACACAAAAGAAACTATGCTTAAGAAAATTCAAAATTGCAACAAAATAAATCTAAATCAGATTACATCAATTCATTTTCTGACCCTTCATCATTAGACCAGCTATGATTTTCGGAAGTAATCATAAACAACTTGTGTAACTGATATTTAATTTGCAGAAAATAAACTAATACTAAATCATACACTCATGATTCAATCCCTCACCATCAGTCCAGCTGTGGCTTTCGGAGGCAACTGAAGATATCATACATGATTTAATATATCTAAATTTGCAGCAAAGAAACTAATACTAAACTACGCATTTCATAATGCAGTCCCTCACCATCAGTCCAGCTGTGGCTTTCGGAGGCAACTGAAGATGCTATGAGCAGCTTAATATATCTAAATTTGCAGAAAAGAAACTAATACTAAACTACACATTTCACAATACAATCCCTCACCATCAGTCCAGTTGTGGCTTTCGGAGGCGACTGAAGATGCTATGAGCAACTTAATATATCTAAATTTAACCTCACGAATCGGATAAGCAAAGCAAAAATGTACAGTAAAAATTTAGGGATTAAACAAAAGCTATGAAAAACAAACTAGCAGCAGAACAGTGTTAGTTCATGTCATTAGTCAAAATGCTATAAAAATGCTATAAAAATGCCCGGGCTGTCTACCTAAAACCTGCACAAGAAAACTGATCGGTGATTAACAATCATAAAAAACATGAAAGACAGAAATTAAATGGAAATTATGGAAATGTATAAACAGAAATGAAACAACTACAAAATATGAACATATAATGGATTATGATACAATGACTTTTAAAAGAAATGAAATGAGAAATGTACACTAATACACAAAACCTTAGCTGAGCAGGGGCCCTCTACACAGCCTTGGTAACGATCCTCAAACACGAATTAAGTTGAAAAACAGAGTCTTCTCATATTAACAAACAGCTCATTACAGAATGGTAGTGTTACGGCTTAAGGGCTGCGTAATCACTGCAAAGCAAACTAACAGATAACAGAGTACATTCACGAACATCAACTATCAACTAACAACTCACTTTATGTGCGTATGCAAACGCTCTATATAAAACAATAAACTGTGACTGTCTCCTCAAGTTTATGATGACAGAGAGCACGTAGACCACTTCGTCCACGGATATAGGAGTATGGCCGTGTTGGAAAGTGGATCTACGGAAGGTGGATGCTTGAATTCAACTCCAGAGCTCTGCACAGATGTCGATTTAACCTCCGCAGGCTTAGAAACGGCCGTATGGATGTTTATGTGCCACGAAACAGAGTCCGGCCGACATGAAACTCCATAGTTGACTTCCATGTGGACGCCTTTGACCGCGGCTTCTTTGGACGAGTTTTCTTGAACCAATAGGACAAGAACCATGTCCACGTCATTCCTAACCTGCCCATGTGGCTCGTTTCCCTTGTAGACACCTGTAGCATAGAATTCCACAAAATATTTGCACGAAGAGATTCTGAAGTGCAGTGTAAGATTTGTGATTGAATGAAAAAAATCTAGATCAAATAGAAAACACAAAAATATAATTAAAAAACCATGATTTACAAGATACCCTTTTGCACATGATATTGACAATTTGGGAGGTTTAGGTGAGTGAAAAAGGTATGGAAAAGTGTATGGAAAAGATGCAAATTCGGGACTCAACAATTTGTTAGAGTCGGTATCTTCATCCCTCCGTCAGAGATCAAATCTCTCTTGTTGCATTTCATTTTAGGTGTCTCATTCAGTTCGGTCAGCTGCATTCCATTAGAAGCATGGATCATCTGACGAAAGGCTCTTTTCTTTCATATCCCTCATGTCGTGTACATGTTGGTCCGTGTCTGTTCATCAAAATCATTTATAGTCATTTTTGGTATTCTGGTTAACAAAGAGTCATTTTAGGGTTTTAGTCTCATTAAGTCTAGGGTTTCGTTAATTTAGTCTTCAAAATGGCTAATAATGTCAGCAGGCACATGAGGGAGGTTCGAAATAGGTTTTCATCACAAAAATTTCATCGTCATAATGCTTGATAATGATTTTTCTTCAAAACTCTGTTTTGAAGAAAAATTGTCTATTTTATCCTTTTTGTAATAAATGCAGTGTAATTTCAAAGTTTTTCAGTTGTAAAGTTCTTCAGGCGCAGCCTTGGTCACCTTTCCTAAAATCCCATGCCAGCTATCCCTGCAAAGACAGACAAGAGATTCATCATTCAGCTCAAAAATCACAAAGGAAACAAAAACAGAGTTTATGTGAAAAGTGCCAAAGTTTTCAGACTTTACAAAGTGGTTTTTTTCAAATCAAAAATAAAAGTCTATGGCATAAAAGATATTTTTGTGTTTCAATAATCCATTTGCAAGCCAAGAAACGAGTGAAGCCAAGACAAATAGTGAAGGAAATGAAGCCAACGTTTAAGGGTAGACTGTGTGTGAAATTCACTGTCGCGGCGCACTGGGTGGAGGTCGCGGCGCATAGGGCCGCTCTACACTATGCAAAGTTGAACTGTCACGGCACATAAGGAGAGCGCGACGCACTGGGCCATTGTCGCGGCACATAGGGCTGACACCCAAATTTTTGTCATTGCCTCCAAAAAATTCCAAATCGCTCGCTCTCGTTTGTCCAAGTAAGTTCATGTGAGACTATAGTTGTCATTTACAAGTATTTGAAAATGTGTTTTGGAGAATTTGAATGCCAAAACTATAAACCCTATCCTCTTGTTGAAGTTCCTCCTTAGGGTTTTGAAGTTGAAGTTTTAAAATTTGTTTTGGTGCCAAACTTGTTCATTTCTTACTGTTTATTCCTCCTCTCACTGTTATACTATCAATACATCCCCTATCCCCTTACATCCCAAAAGCCCACTCATACCATCTCATTCCCATTATCCCTATCCCTAAGTCATTTCATTTCTATCACTCTCCCTTTCTCATTTCACTTACAAAAATTCCCAAACCCCAAGTTTCCCAACCAGTCAAGTGGCTGTCCATTGTCCCTACATTTGTCAAAATTCCAAAAGGCAAATTATCACTTAATTAAATCCCATTGCTCCCACTGTCCTATTTATCCTATAGTCCCTCCCCTTTGACATATATTTGGCAATTGAAACAAAGCACCAAATTCTCATTTTCCTCTCACACAAGCCAACATATACCTTGTATGGACATCATGGAGACATACACTGATATATCATATGACAGAGATAGTGATTCTACCACTGAGCTACATGCACCTAGAAGGCCTCGTAAAGGTGGCAAACATGTGAGAGAAGAGCCCACCTCATTGACTCAATTGCAGGCTTGCCCACTTGCCATGGCATGTTTTCGAGAGCAGTCATGCTATTAGTATTGCGAGATGATTTCCAGGATCTGTCATCATTAGGAGTTGGCTCGTTTTTTTGTAGTGCATTTACATGATGGTCAGGTAACTCTTGCTGGTGTAAATTTCACTTTGACACCGGAAACCATCCCTCAAGCAACCGAAATATCGAATGTGGGTGAACAGTGGAACAAAAGACAACAGGTGGACAGAGTGCATTATGAACCATACATCAGGCCTAGATTTGTGAGGCAACTCAGCAGAGTATTCCCATTCTGGTTCCTAAAGGAATCCTACATGCCTTTGATGAAACTCATTATCAGATATTTCAGTTGTGAGGGTCGGTTTTCACACCTCTATGCCTACCACATCAAGTTATTGATGCATTTCACCAGAGCGAGGATGATGAACATACCTTATTTCATGTGTTGGAATATCGAGAGGATGACCACTCTTGTGCAGAAGAAAACTCCTGAGCAGTAGTACAACAATATTTATCACTATGCACTCATCAAGATCGTGGTTGTACATCAATTTGGATTGCAGGGTATTTCATGGGAGGATTTCATTTCCCGTCACTTCTTCATAGCCCCTCAGGTTCCTCCGGAGGTTGTCCATGATGCAGGTGAACCTTCACATCAGTATGAAGGTCACGAGACAGAGCCTATCAGTGTGCCAGTGTTTATTACTTATCAGAGAGGCACCAGAGTATTATTTGCAGCAGCCCGATGAGTACTATCTCCACCTATCAGCAGCACAGGTACAGGTACAGGACAGAGGTAAGAGGCCTATGCAAGATGAGATCCCTTCAGGAGGCCATGATACTGATTTCATACTTATTGATGAGGATTTGAGCTCTCCAAGCTCAAAGTTGAGAGAGACCATTCAAGAGCAGAAGGCGGAGATTGACACATTGACTGTCAAGTTGCAGAGAGCCCAATGGATCATAAACTACCTGGAGCAGCATAACAAATAGTTGGAGGATCAGCAAACAATCATGGAGTTGCAAAACATCCGTGAGAACTGGCAAGCTGCCCGAAGAAGCCAAACCGAGATGACACCCATTGAGCGGGAGATTGAGGCTGATAGAGAGACTTGGCTTGAGAGGGTCAATATTCATCTTGAGAAGCTGTTGGAGAAGGAAAACAAGGAAAATAACATGCTCAGGCACATGAAGAACCATTATTGGGCGCAAAATCATGTTTGTAAAGCGAGGATCAAGATCCTGAAAGCAAGGCTAAGGAGGGCACTAAAGCGTCGTAAAAGGCATGATAGACTCCAAATTTTGGCCGAAGCTTCTTTGGTCCAGCATAGTGCTTGATGGTGGACATTCAGCCCAAATTTCAAGAAATTTGGGAAAAAATTTGTCAATTTTGAATTTTTTGGCCTAAATACAAATTTTTCCTCCCGACGCGTAGCGCCACTTGGCGCGCGCTTATAATTGGCAGCACTTTTGGAGGAAAAAATTGCATTTCTGGATTTTTCATCAAAATTTATGCATGCCTATGGATTACCTAAAGATTTTGACAAGTTTTGGGTTGCCTAAAGGGTCAAAAACACCCTAAAAATGGCCTTTCTGCCACTTTTTTCACACACAGGAAGCAGTGTTGGGAGATTAGATTTTTGGAAGGGAAAATGGCAACCAAATTCAGAAATTCCACTTGGGTTGGAAAGTGGACAGGCAGGGATTTCCAACGAGCTATCCTGCACTCAATTTGGACTTCGGGAAGGCCCTCAAAATCAGCCTCAAAGTTGTGCTACGCATAGAGATTTCAGGCGCGGCGCATTGGGAAATTTGGCCTATTTTTCACTCAGCAGCTCAGATTTTCGCCTAGTTTTGGCTAGTTTGACTTTTTCATGTAACTCTTGATGTAAATTGATGTAATTTCATGACTATGATGTAATTTTGGCACATTTTTACTCATCCTAGTAGATTCATTCACCAAAAAGTGAAATGTAAGTGAATGAATCAGTTTCCTATCATATAGAGGCAAGTTGTTTCATTGCCTATTTTCCAGTTCCTAGTTTAGATATGGTTGAAACAACTCCTAGAATGATGAGCTCGACCCCTAGAGGCATGGGAATGAGTTAGGCTTGTCTATATCATGTAGTTCTTTAGTCATTTTCAGGGTTGGACACTTGGGATTGCTTGGCACTTCATTGTACATTTCATCTCTGCAATTTTGGCAAAGGAATAGACCAGGGTTTGCAGCACTCTTTGGGATCCATGTGGCTCTGTGTTTTGATGGTGTGTTTCTCTATGTGATTGTAAGTTCATTGATTTTTATGTGTATCATTTCCCTTCTCCTTTCTTCTTAAATTAAACAAATGAGTTATAAAGGTGGAATTCATTAGATTGCTTTGCTCTGCCTTCAGTTTTGTTTAATTTTCCATGTTTTCATCTGTTTGAAGAGGATTCTTGAAAGCCTCTTTCCCTCTTCAGCTCCTCACCGGTCTGAACTATCCATTCATTCAATCCAAAGCATCAAAAAAATTGCCTTCCTTGCCCCATTCAGAACTCTGCAAAAACTAGGCCTCATCCCCGGACCCAAAACTGCCTTTCCCTTTGATTCCAACAAAACCCCCAAAATCAAAATCAAACTCCTTTACTTATATACCTAGCCTAAAATTAGCTTTTATTTCAAGTCATCTCAAGCCTTATTGATTATCTTTGCTGAGATTGACCCGGAGAGAGCCCTCTCCTGATCTGGTAGGGCTAGCTACCAGACTGAGTGTGGTTTGATGTTACCCTGAACTCTGCCTTCCTTCAGCCTAAGGTAGATTTAGGCAATAACATAGTGGCGACCATACTGGGGAGAAAATGGTTTTATTGTTGGTGTTATTTGTTTTATAAGCTACAGACGGAGCTTGAAGCTATGCCAGGTAGCCTTCGAAACGCTCTTGCTTTGCATTAGAGAAAGTAGATAAACGCTGCTTCAGTCAATCTCTGGTCTAGTTTGTAAACGTGACACTTTACTTGTAAATTTCCCCTAGTACATCAGATCATTCTAGACTTTTGGGTGATGAGTCTAGAATTTGATAGGCTGAATAAGTTGGTTTTGTCCCTTTGATTTTGAAAATAATTCAACACACTGGCTTCCAGAAGACATACCAGAGAAAATCCAGACCCCGATCCACCTCCAGTGTATGAAAATCCCAATCTTATTTCGAGAATCCTTCATCAAGAAAGTCCTGTGATTCCTCTGTTTAAATCTCATTCATGTCCCGCTGTGTTTGAGTACCTTGAAGATCTTGAATTTGATGAACAATTTGAGTTGTCGTTGTTTGAGACTAAGTCTAAAAGTGCTATTGGTTCTACTGTCATAAATCCAGAGTTTATCAAGTATCTCGAAATTGAACAAGCTAATAGATCCGTTGACAGTTACATCTTGAATATTCAAAATTCCATTGTGGAAACAAACATTCACGAGTTCATAGAGTCTGCATCCGAAACACTTGGGCCATCATCAGTTACCTTCGATTCACAAGTTCATACTGAGCTTCCTTTCATTCCTACCATTCCCGTGCAACCATCTATTTTTGATTAAAAAATTTCAATAGTATCGCCTCCATCCACACCTCATACACCTCATACATCTACTGCTCCTACTCCACCTATATTTCCAAATCTGATTGTAAATCCACCAAGAGCAATGGCTGCTCGATTTTCACCTCTCGTGTTACCTCAGAACTTGGATGACATGCCCACTGATTATCAAAGTAAGATTCCATTGTTTGATGGCACTCCTCAAAGTGTTCTTGCTCAGCAACATGTTGATAGAATGGCAGATTTCTTTGACCTTCATGAAATTGATGCAGAAAATGTGACCATGAGATTATTTGTGCAAACCTATGGAGGTGAAGTAAGAAAGTGGTTCATAGCTTTGCAGCCTAGAAGTATTGCTACATTGGCTGAGCTTCAGAGACAATTCCTGGATCGATGGGAAGTAAAGAAATATCCTCTTTAGATCACTCATGAATATACCAAGATCAAGCGGAACGTTGGTGAGTCTGTCCAAGATTATTGTATTAGATTCAATGCGGTTTACAATGCAATTCCTGATGATTTAAGGCCATCTAGGAGGTCGGCTTTGCTTAAGTTTCTAGATGGTTTTGATCCAGACATGGCCTATCAATTACGAGAAATAGATCCGGCCACTTTGGAAGACATGCAGAAAATTGCAGTCAGTGTTGAAGCTAATTTGAATGACAAGAGAGCTAGATTGAAAGCTGAAAAGAAAGTCGCAATAAAGGAAGAGGCTTCTACTTCAGATCAAGTACTCTGCAAGGTGGAAAATATGATTGAAATATTAACACTTGATAAGCCTGAACCGCAGATCATAAATCCTAACTTCTGTGGTCAGCAGCAACCACAATTAAGGATCAAACAATGAGAGCAGCGAGCATAAGAACCAGCAGTACAACAGCAGGCAAAGACACCTTTACAGCATAATTTTTTTGGTCCGGAATTAGATGATGAAGATAATGTAATAGGGGAAGAGAATCACTTCTTTACACCTAATGATATGCCAACTTTATCACTGAAGATGAGGAGTATGCAGAAAACTCAGCTGTACAAAAAGATGAGGATTTCATCTTGGCAAATGAGATAGCTCTTGAAGAGGAGTCAGATGAGTATCAGAGAGCTTATATGAATGCTTTGTCTGCTCAGCAGCGACAATATTCACTTAGAAATAGAGATGTGCATATTAACCCAATCCAAAAGAGAAAGGAATTTTCAGCACCAAAGAATAATGCACCCGTTGCATAAAAGAAGGGAAAAGAGATAGCTGATCCTACTACTAGCAAATCCCCATCAGAAAATGAAAGATCTAATCAGCCAATTGTATCGAGGGAGAAAGCTGAAAAGAAGGATGTTCCAGCCAAAGAGGTATAAAAAGCTTCAGTTTTTAACTTAGAGAGTGAAATTTCTAAGTTAACAGTATCCATTCCTTTGACGTAATTGATTAAAAATAGCAGCTATAAGGGTTAGGTATCTAAAATTTTGAATTTAGATCCAATGTCTGATATGGTGAATGTGGAAGATGATCAACCTGAGTTGATATTTGGACCAGCATTGGATGGTGAGTCTCCAGATAGTGATGTGCCTCCTTTTTATATCAGCCTTAGATTGCATGATTTTGTGTTACATAATGCCATGTTTGATTTCGGAGCATCTCATAATCTCATGCCGAGAGAAATCATGGAGAAATTGGGATTGGACATCACTAGGAAGTATCATGATCTTTATTCTTTCGATTCTAGTAGAGTAAGATGCATTGGGCTTATCAAATATTTGGTGGTTAGCTTAGATCAGATTCCAACTAAGAATGTTTTGATGGATGTGGTCATGGCGGATATTCCTCCTAGATTTGGCATGCTTCTTTCCAAATCTTGGGGAGCGAAATTGAAGGGAAAATTGAAACTTGATTTATCCTATGCTACCATTCCTGTGTTTGGTCAGATGAGAAGATTATATCGGGAGAAAAATATGAAGTATATGATCACCAGCAAGGAGAAACTAGTAAATCATCCAATCAATTATGTACATACAAATTTAGAGTCATTTGTTTTGTATTCAGATAGTTTCAATGATGTAAATAGTCAGTTAGTTGAAGCAGAAGACATTCCAGAGATCAACGAGAATTTCAAAGAGGTCATAAAGAAAGAGAGACAAGAACTTTAAAGTTCAGTTGAGCAATCAGCCTTCCGACAACAGCAAAAAGTTGATGGAAAACAAGCAGAAATAACAGAGCAAACATAATTTCAGCACTTGGAAGAAGATGAAGATGGTTTGTGGACCATGGATTTTGATGGTGCAGTAGGAAGTGATGGTGCTGGAATTGGAATTTGGGTACGCAACCCTTTTTCTGCCCCAAAAAAGGCATTGAGTAATGTAAGGGTCTGCTCTTATAAACTAGTTTTTGATTGTTCGAATAATGAGGCAGAATATGAAGCTTTGATTGCTAGTCTGAAAATTCTTAGAAAGTTGAATGCTAAGAGGATTGCAGTATATGGCGACTCCGAGTTGGTAATTAAGAAAGTGAAAGGTGAATACCAAGCTAAGAATCCTCGAATGCGGGCTTACCGAAATGCTGTTCTTGATATCTTGAAATTGTTTTCAGACTATACTTTGACTTGTGTCCCTCGTATTCAGAATGGTATTGAAGATGCACTTGCAAAGGTGGCAAGTAATTTAACTATTCCGATGAAATCAAGTAACAAATTTTAAATTCATGTGAAGCATCGTCTGACTGTCCTGGACAATCAAAGGTATTGGCAAGTATTCCAAAATGATGATGAGATTGATGAATTTCTGCAAAACAAAGGCAAGTTCAAAGACACTTCAATTGATATGGAGCATGATGATGGTGAGGCTAATGTGCAAGTAAATCAAATGGAAGTTTTGCAGCTGAAATATAATGTCATTCCTAAAGGCTTGATACCTTTAGAGGAGCTCTTCGATCAAGATGAGGTAGCTAAAAAACCAACCTTGTGGCCAACCAAAAAGGGAGTTGAAGATGTGAATATTAGATCAGCTGAGAATCCAAAGATGGTGAAATTGTCCAAATCATTGTCACCGGAGGTAAAAGCAAAATATGTTAGTTTATTGTCTTCTTTCGCTGATGTATTTGCTTGGGACTATTCAGATTTGAAGACATATGATACCAATATAATTCAACACACCATTCCTATTAAGCCAAATCAAAAGCCTTTCAGGCAGAAGTTGAGAAGGATAAATCCAAAGTTGTTGCCTTCAATTGAAAAGGAAGTGAATAGATTGTACAAAGCTGGTATCATTGTTCCTATAAGATTTTCAGATTGGATTTCCAATTTGGTGCCCGTACACAAGAAGACAGGTGAGATTTGTTTGTGCATTGATTTTAGGAATCTGAATAAGGTTTCTTTGAAAGATAATTATCCATTGCCCAAAATGGATCACATACTTCAGCGAGTAGTTGGAGCATCTCGTATGTCGCTACTCGATGGTTATTCCGGGTATAACCAAATTCTGGTCCATGAGGATGATAGAGACAAAACAGCATTCACCACTCCGTGGGGAACTTTCCATTATGCTAAAATGCCTTTCGGTTTGAAGAATGCTGGTGCAACATTTCAGCGGACAATGGATATGGCATTTGCAAATGAGAAAGATGTTTTTCTAGTTGTGTATCTTGATGATATGACAGTCTTTTCTAATTCTGTTGAAGAACACCTTTACCATTTGAAGATTGTTTTTCAGCGATGTAGAAAGTATGGTGTGTCACTCAATCCGAAGAAAATTTTGTTTGCCATGGATGAGGGCAATATTCTTGGTCATATTATCTCAAAAGATGGCATCCGTATTGATCCATCTCGAGTAGAAGCTATTCAACAAATTGATCTTCCCCAAAACAAAAAGGAGATCCAATCCTTCAATGGTAAGATGAATTTCTTACGCTGCTTTGTGCCTAATCTTGCCGAACATCTAAGAGAGATTACAAACATGCTTAAGAAAGACAATGTGGTGAAGTGGACCGAGGAGGCGGTAAAATCTTTTAATTTAGTGAATTTGGTTCTTTCTTCAGCTCCGGTTTTGATCAGCCCGGATTATACTCAAGATTTTATTTTGTTTTCATTTGCTTCGGAGCATACTATGGCAGCAGTATTGATGCAGAAGAGAGATGAGCATGAAAAACCAATTGCTTTTTTCAGCCGAACCATAAGAGATGCAGCCTTAAAGTATAACATCATTGAAAAGAAAGCTCTTGCTTTAGTGAAAGCGTTGAAATATTTTCAGGTATATATTCTGCATTCTAATATTCTTTCTTATGTTCCTAATGCTGCTGTTAAGGATGTTTTAGTGCAAACAGATCCGGAAGGGAGACGAGGCAAATGGATTGCTGCCTTGTTGGAGTATGATGTGGAGATAAAGCCTACAAAGCTTATCAAAGGACAAGGGTTGGCTAAGCTAATGGCTAAGTCGAATTTTCATGCCTTGGACATTAATCTCATTGTTGCTATGTCCGAGGAAAATGAGGAAAGTTCATCAGTTCAGGTTTCAGAAATCTTTGTGCTTTCTCCTTGGTATTCAGATATTATATATGTGCTTCAAAATTTGTCACCACCGCCCGGCATGGCTAGAAACAAAAATAGAACTCTGAAATTGAAGGCTGCTAAGTTTTGTATTTTGAATAATTCACTCTATTGGAAAGATCCTGGTGGTGTTTTGCTGAATTGTTTGGTTGAAGAAGAAGCAAAGCAAGTTATGGAGGATTTTCATAAGGGAGATTGCAGGGGTCACCTTTTTTGGAAATCAATGACCAACAAAATTCTGAGAGCGGGATATTATTGGCCGACACTTTTTGCTGATGTGTATAAGAATGTCAAAATTTGTCATGAATGTCAGATTTTTGAAGGGAGGAAGAAATTGCAGCCTTTGCCGCTTAAGCCCATTGAGGTAAGTGCTCCTTTTCAGCAATGGGGTTTGGATTTCATTGGCGAGATTCATCCTGCTTCTTCAGCTCAGCACAGGTGGATCCTCACAACGACAGATTATTTCACGAAATGGATTGAAGCAATTCCCACCAGGCAAGCTACAGATTCGATAATAATTTCATTCCTTGAGAATAATATTTTGTCTCATTTTGGTTGCCCGAATAAGTTAATAACTGATAACGCAGCAGATTTCAAATCAAAAATAATGGTTGAGTTTTGTAACAAGTATCACATCATTTTGGGACACTCAACTTCTTATCATCCACAAGGCAACGAATTGGCGGAGTCTTCGAACAAATCTTTGGTCAACATCATTAAAAAGTTGCTGGAAATAAACAAGAAAGGTTGGCATAAGAAGTTGGTTAATGCACTTTGGGAAGACAGAGTGAGTCAGAATAAATCCATTGGTATGTCTCCTTTTGAGCTAGTGTATGGAGTTGACACGGTATTTCCTACCTCTCTCGCAGTTCCAGTGGTAAAAATTCTGCAGGAAGCTGGCAGTGAAGATGATCATATGCAAAGAAGAATAAATCAAATGATCCATTTGCAGCAGATGAGAAAAGAAGTTTTTCAAAACACATTCAAGCTGCAAGAGAGAATTAAGAAAATATATGACAAAAAAGCCAAAGCGGATAAAATTTCAATTGGAAGAAGTGGTGCTGAAATGGGATGCAAGAAACGAGGAAAAGGGTAAGCATGGTAAGTTCGAAAAACTCTGGAAAGGACCTTTTAAAATTGCTGCATATCGGGGTGAGAATGATTTTCTTCTGAAAGAGATGAACAGGGAAGATTGTCCAGGAGGGCCAGTCAATGGTCGGCTGCTCAAGCAGTATCATTTCTAAAATGTTTTCTGTTGTTTACATTCTCATTGTACATACCGTTTATTTCAGTTTCATTGCAAGTGTGTGCTGTGATATTTTCTTCAGTTTGGGGCCCGAGGTGAAGGCTATAACTCTAAAGATTGATTTCAGCTTTGGTTTGAGTTTGTCGAGTCAGGTTTTTCAGTTATTTTGGTTTCAAAATTGAGTCAGTTTGAGTCAATTTTCAGTCAATAAAATGAGTCAAGAGTCTTGTGTTGATTTGTCGAAGTTATGGACTCCATAGCCCAATGGACGAAGGCACTGCCTACTCTCCCAGAAATCTGTAGTTCTTGGCACCTCCAAGGAGCTACCATCCCCATTGGAGCCAATGTTAGAGTCAGTATCTTCATCCCTCCGTCAGAGATCAAATTTCTCTTGTTGCATTTCATTTTAGGTGTCTCATTCAGTTCAGTCAGCTGCATTCCATTAGGAGCATGGATCATCTGAAGGAAGGGTCTTGTCACTCATATCCCTCATGCCATGCACCTGCTGGCCTAGGTCTGTTCATCAAAGTTCATCAAAATCATTTAAAGTCATTTACAATCATGTTTGGTCTCTTGGTCAACAAAGAGTCATTTTAGTGTTTTTAGTCTCATTAGGTCTAGGGTTTTGTTAATTTAGTCTTCAGAATGTCTAATAATGTCAGCAGGAACATGAGGAAGCCTCAAATAAGGTATTAGTGCAAAAATTTCATCGTCATAATGCTTGATAATGATTTTTCTTCAAAACTCTGTTTTGAAGAAAAATTGTCTATTTTATCCGTTTGTAATAAATGCAATGTAATTTTCAAAGTTTTTTCAGCTGTAAAGTTCTTCAGGCACAGCCCTGGTCACCTTTTCTAAAATCCTATGCCAGCTATCCTTGCAAAGACAGACAAGAGATTCGTCATTCAGCTCAAAAATCACAAAGGAAACAAGAACAAAGTTTATGTGAAAAGTGTCAAAGTTCAAACATTACAAAATTGGGTTTTTCTCAAATCAAAAATCAAAGTCTATGGCATAAAAGATATTTTTTTGTTTCAATAATCCATTTTCATGCCCAAGACAAGAGTGAAGTCAATAAATATCGTGGAAGAGTGAAACAGTGTTTGGAAGGCCGAACTGTGGTGAAGGCAATCGTCGCGATGCACTGGGCAACCTGTGCGACGCATACAAAGAGTGCAGTGCATAGGGCCATTTTTCACCATGTATTTCTGAACCATCGCAGTCCATAAGGAGAGCGCGACGCACTGGGAAGTGGTCGTGGCGCACAGGGCTGACAACCAAAAATTTTATCATTGGCTTCCAAAAACTCAAATCGACTTGGCTCTTTTTGTCCAAGTAAGTTCATGTGACTCTCTAAATTACCATTAGCCAATGTTTGGTGTAGTTTGAAAATGGATTATGAGAATTTGAAATGCCAAAACTATAAACCCTATCACCTTGTTTAAAATTGCTCCTTAGGGTTTTGAATTTGAAGTTTTAAAATTAATTTTGGTGCCAAATACTCCATTTCCCCGGCTTGTTTATTCCTTCCCTCATTGTAATCCTATCATTACTGTTTATCCCCTATCCCCTTGCATCCTCAAAGTCACTCATTCCTAAGCCCCATTTCCCTATCCATAAATCATTTCATTTCCCATCATTTTCCCTTTCCTATTTCATTTGTAAAAAATTCCCAAACCCCAAGTTTCCTAAATAGTCAAGCGACTGTCCATTGTCCCTAAGTTTGTCAAATTAAAAGCTTTCAAAAAGGAAAATTCCACTTGACAAGACTTCATTGTTCCCACTGCCCTATATCTCCTACAGTCCCTCCCCTTTGACACACATTTGGTAACTAAAAAAAAGCACCAAATTCTCATTTTCATCTCATACAAGCCAAACATAGACCTTGAAACATCATGGAGACAGACACTGATACATCCTATGATAGAGATAGTGATTCTACCACAGAGCTACATGCACCTAGAAGGCCTCGTAAAGGTGGCAAACATGTGAGAGAAGGGCCCACCTCATTGACTCAATTGCAGGCTTGCGCACTTACCATGGCATGTTTTCAGGAGTAGTCATGCTATCAGTATTGTGAAATGATTGCTAGGATTCATCATCATCAGGAGTTGGCTCATTTGTTTGTATTGCATTTACATGATGGTCAGGTAACTCTTGCTGGTGTAAATTTCACTTTGACACCGGAAACCATCTCTCAAGCAACCAAAATACCGAATGTGGGTGAACAGTTGAACAAAAGACAACAGGTGGACAAAGTGCATTATGAACCATACAGCAGGCCTAGCTTTGTGATGCAACTCAACAGGGTGTTCCCATTCTGGTTCCTGAAGGAATCCTATGCGCCTCTGATGAAACTCATTATCAGATATTTCAGTTGTGAAGGCCGGTTTTCACGCCTCTATGCCTACCACATCAAGTTATTGATGCATTTCACCAGAGTGAGGATGATGAACATACCTGATTTCATGTGCCGAAATATCGAGAGGATGACTATGTTTTTGCAAAAGAAAACTCCTGAGTACTAGTACAACAATATTTATCACTATGCACTCATCAAGATTGTGGTTGTACATCAGCTTGGATTACAGGGCATTTCCTGGGAGGATCTCATTTCCCGTGATTTCTTCACAGCACCTCAGGTTCCTCCAGAGGTTGTTCATGAGCCGGGTGAACCTTCACATCAGCCTAAAGGTCACGAGACAGAGCCTATCAGTGTGCCAGTGTTTGTTACTTATCAGAGAGGCACCAAAGTATTATTTGCAGCAACTCGGCGAGTATTATCTCCACCTGGGGTGGAAGGGGTCTCGTTGCCATCATCAGTAGCACAGGTATAGGTACAAGACAGAGGTAAGAGGCCTATGCAGGATGAGGGCCCTTCAGGAGGCCAGGATACTGAGTTCAAACTTATTGATGAGGATTTGAGCTCTCCAAGCTCAAAGTTGAGGGAGACCATTCAGGAGCAGAAAGCTGAGATCGACACATTGACCATCAAGTTGTAGAGATCCCAATGGATCATAAACTACCTGGAGCAGTGAAAAAAATAGTTATAATATCAACAAACAATCATGGAGTTGCAAAACATCCGTGAGAACTGGCAAGCTGCCCAAAGAAGCCAAACCGAGATGACACCCATTGAGCGGGAGATTGAAGCTGATAGAGAGACTTGGCTTGAGAGGGTCAATATTCATCTTGAGAAGCTATTGGAGAAGGAAAAAAAGGAAAATAACATGCTCAGGCACATGAAGAACCACTATTGGGCACGAAATCATGTTTGGAAAGCGAGGATCAAAATCTTGAAGGCAAGGCTAAAGAGGGCACTAAAGCGTCGCAAAAGGCATGATAGACTCCAAATTTTGGCCCAAGATTCTTTGGCCTAGAATAGTGCTTGATGGTGGACATTAAGCCCAAATTTCAAGAAATTTGGGAAAATTTTTGTCAATTTTGAATTTTTTGGCCTAAACACAGATTTTTCCGCCCGACGCGTAGCACCACTTGGCGCGCGCTTATAATTGGTAGCTCTTTTGGAGGAAAAATTTGCATTTCTAGATTTTTCATCAAAATTTATGCATGCCTACCCATTACCTAAGAATTTTGACAAGTTATGGGTTGCCTAAAGGGTCAAAAACACCTCAAAAATGACCTTTCTGCCACTTTTTGTACACATAGGAAGCAGTGTTGGGAGATTTGCTTTTTGGAGGGGAAAATGGAAACCAAATTCAAACATTATAATTGGGTTGGAAAGTAGACAGGCAGGGATTTCCAATGAGCTATCCTGCACTCAATTTGGACTTCGGGAAGGCCCTCAAAATCAGCCTCAAAGTTGTGCTACGCATAGAGATTTCACGCCCGACGCATTGGGAAATTTGGCCTATTTTTCACTCAACAGCTCAGATTTTCGCCTAGTTTTGGCTAGTTTGAATTTTTCATGTAAATCTTGATGTAACTTGATGTAATTTCATGACTATTATGTAATTTTTGCACATTTTTACTCATCTTAGTAGATCCATTCACCAAAAAGTGAAATGTAAGTGAATGAATCTGTTTCCTACCTTATAGAGGCAAGATGTTTCAATGCCTATTTTTCAGTTCTTAGATTAGATATGGTTGAAATAGCTCCTAGAATAATGAGCTCGACCCCTAGAGGCATGGGGATGAGTTAGGCTTGTCTATATCTTGTAATTCATTAGTCATTTTCAAGGTTGGACACTTGGGATTGCTTGGCACTTCATTGTACATTTCATCTCTGCAATTTTGGTAAAGGAATAGACTAGGGTTTTCAGCACTCTTTGGGATCCATCTGGCTCTGTGTTTTGATG